>LOJH01001832.1:13807-37279 GCA_001685095.1 Ellobius talpinus
TGAGCTAATAGGCCAACCAGTTTATGATTAATGCAGACCTCTGTGTGTTTCTTTAGGACTGGACGGCTGCAGGACCAGGAGGGACAGAAACCTCTGTCAACAGACACAGAAACAGAAAAATCTTAACTGCCTTTACAAACAAGAAGTACATGCCAAATAATATAGCCTTTAACTTTAATAAAGTTGGTTACTTATTTGTTATGCTTTAGATCAGTTGGTTACTTATTTGCTATGCTTTAGATTAGTGCTTCTCAACCTGTGGGTCACAACTCCTTTGGGGTTGTACATCAGATATCCTGTACATTAAATATTTACATTATGATTCATAACAGTAGCAAAATTACAGTTATGAAGCAGCAACGATAATAATTATATGGTTGGGGTTCCCACTATATTAAATGGTTGCAGCATTAGGAAGGTTGAAAACCACTACTCTAGATGCTTAGAACATTATACAATAAAATTTTTATAAATATTTAGACTTTAAAAAATAGTGACTCTTATCCAACATAAAGTCCCTTCACTATAAATAAGATTATACATAGCAGCCCACAAGATGAAAACATATTTTTGGGACTCCTACGGCCCATCATTGCATCTGTTATAGAGGTTACGCTAGGGCTGGAGAGATGGCTCAGTGGCTAAGAGCACTAACTGCTCTTCCAACACCCACATGGCAGTTCACAACTGTCTGTAACTCCAGTTCCAGGGGAGCCGACAACCATGGTAAAACACAAATGCACATAAAATAAAAATAAATAATTAAATAAAAGAGGTTATGCTAAGACATCTGGAACAAGAAATGTTTTTTACATGTTATGTCCAATTATGTTACCTAACAACATATGATGGTGCTTAAACTTAGGCAAGAATGTCAACTAGCAGACTATAAAGATTTGCCTGGTCTTTTCCAAAATGACTTCAATTCATTATACTTGTGGGGAGAGCAACCAGTTCAATCTTGAACCTGTTTGTTCAGGACTGTAGTAAGAGTTTTAAAACTTGAAGCCCTACTCTCTAGTGTCGGGCTACCCAAACTCCTTGTGCTATCAAAACATTTTAAGTTAGACAATAACTTAGACTAGTCAGCAAATCATCTAACTTTACTGAGGAGAAAGTCAGGAATCCTAAATCTTCAGGCCTATTGCAAAGTCTGCACTCGGTCAGCAATGATTAGCTAACAGGGTTACAAAGAACACAAAATCTTGAGCCTATCAGTGTATGTGCATGCGTGCATGTATAGACGTGCGCGCGCGCACACACACAGGTACCCTCAGAGACCAGAAGAGGGCATCAGATCCTCTGGAGCTGGAGTTAACAGGCAGTTGTGAGCCACCTCATGTAGATGCAGGATCCTCTGAAAGAGCAGGAATTGCTCTGAACCCCTAAGCCACCTCTCCAGGTCCCTCATACTCATTTGCGACTTGCTTTTAATGACAAATTTTAGTAACAAGTATACACAATTCCCCAAAGCCAGCCTTACAGAACTTAGACTGGCGTTGTCAAGGTTTCCTCCACCTAGTCACTTCACAGGCCTACTATGGAGTCTGTACTTGGTCAGCAATGGCTTACTAACAGGGTTACAACAGATAGATTTCTGTGTGTGCATGTAGTCTGTGAAGAGTGTGTGTACTGTACCATGTACCACAGCCCTATCCTGAACTCAGACCTTTGATGCTTTACCTTGTATAATCACTGTCACTAAATACTTACTGAACACTTCCAGAAACTGGCCCAGAAACCAGAAAACTTAATAAAACGTATCCCTTCTTGCTGTAGAAGAGTAAGATCATGACGAATAATGTGGACCATGAGGTCTTCATACCTCAGGAAGCTGAAGAAAGTCTCAGCTGAGGTGATGAGGCCAGTAGGACCTGCATCAACACTCATGTGGTAACAGCCTTATGGGCTGGGGGAGCAGCTCAGTATACTAGGATAAGTTCCCAGCACAAGAAAGTAAAACAAAAGTAGTTTTGGGGCCCAATTCACCAAGGCTATGATACTTTACTTAGTGTTCAGTAAATAAAGATGTCCAAAGTAGAACAAAGCTGCCCAGGCTCAGCACCTTCCAGAGGCGCATGATGAGGGTGGTGGGAAAGCTTCAGAAGCCCACACTGTACCTGGCTACGGACGGTGCTGCTGGAGTGGCTGTCCTCAGACATCTGTGCATTCTGGAAGTAGGACAAGGGTGCAGGTATGTCTGTCATTGGAGCAACTGTATAGAAATACCCTTTCAAGGAAAACAGAGCCTCTTGGGATTCTGAAAAGGGAAAAACAAGGCAGAACTTAAAGCTGTTAAGATTACTCACTTGTTTTTAAACACTCTCATGAATTACATTTTGTAAAAACAAACCTTTCTCTCATGTGTTCTCTTCCAGGCCGAGCTGCTTAAGGACCTTGAAGGGCTTCTGTCACGTGTTGACTCCTGGATTAGTATGAAATAGGATTTTATCACATTACTCATAATTAGTCAAATCCACTCAAACATTTGCAAGTCAGAAGAAATGTGTTAACTTGCTATGTATGACCTTTGGCTGACAGATTTACTGTGTTAGGGAGAGGTATGGCAATGAGACCTCAAGCACTGAGATACTTTTAAACTTCAAACCAAGAAATCACGTGATTTTAAGAGAGTCTCGAATTTTTTTCTTATTATTAGTTTTGCCTTTTTTGGGGGGGCACAGGGTTTCTCTGTGTAACACTGGCTGTCCTAGATCTTGGTATGTAGACCAGGCTGGCCTTGAACTCAGAGATCTGCCTACCTCTGAGGCTTCTTGGGTGCTGGGATTAAAGGTGTGCATCACCACGGGTTCAAATTTCCTTTTCTGTGCTGACAACTCTAAACTAATTTGTCCATCTTCATACCATAGATGCCTAGCTCTCTCACTTCACAACCCTTCTCTAGCCGTCTCATTTCACCTGACATGACAGCCATTTATAAAAGCAGAAGAGGGGGATGGGCACTGACTTCAGTGGCACAGTGCTTCAAGGCCCTGGGTTAAGAGCTGGGAAACAAACCTGGGACTTCTCCAAGAGCAGAATGCACCCTTTAACCACTGACCCGTCTCTCTATCCCCAACAAATAGCTTTTCTAAGAGAGGAGGGCTCCTGGGAATGGGACCCAAGGTCTCACTCATGTTAGAAAAGCCTTCTACCAACCCACACCCCAGCCTTCTCATGGCAAATTTCTAGTCACTGCAGATTCTCTTTTATGTTCATCTGTCTCCTTCCTTCCACGCAAAGTTTAAACAAAAAGTAAAAACATCTAATTAGTTTATTCACTTTATCCACTCATTTACGATAAAATCAAATAGCTGGGTGTGGTAACACAATACTTTAATTCCAGCACTCAGGAAGCAAATCTCTCAGAGTTTGATGCCAGTCTAGCCTGTATAATGAGACCCTGTCTCGAAAAAAAAAGGGGGGGATGTACCACGAAGAAGTCAACTATCTCAACCAAGGTCTTATCTGGTAAACAAAGGCATCCAAACCCACATATAGTACGCTGTCCTTGCCTAAGGCTTTACAACAATTTAGACTAGGTTATATTAAACTCATTTTTCTCTTTTTGGTTTTTTGAGACGGGGTCTCCCTCTGGCTGTCTAGAAATTCGATCTGCAGACCAGGCTGCCCTCTGCCTGCCTCTGCCCCTGAGTGATGGGATTAAAGGCATGCACCACTGCCTCAAGGCTTGTGAAACTCATTTTTACCACTAGCAAAACCACTGCTCACAAGTAAACAAGTTCCCTAACATCAGCAACTGCTTTCAGTATAAAGTGAAACCTGATATATTTAAAGTATTTTCCACAGACGGTACTAGCATTTATTTTTATAAAGGACTGACATTTTTACTTGTTTCTTTAATACTTACAGTCTGTTTAGCCGTTAGAAGAAACCACACTGGAGCTCTCACAGACAAATCTTGTAAGAAGCATCAACAATAACACAGCCACTACTTCCGCATATTCCCAATGCTATTTTCAAAGTTCTTTTCATAATCATATTCCATTTGATTCTTTAAAAATTCCCATGGGGAGATGGAGAGACGGCTCAGTGGCTAAAAGCCCTTGCTGTTCTTCCAGAGGACCCAAGTTCAATTCCCACCACTCACATGGCAGCTCACAGCTGTCTGTAATTCTAGTTCCAGGTGCCTGATACCCTCACACAGACATACATGCAGGCAAAACACCAATGCGCATAAAATAAAAATAAATAAATGGGGTAGAAAAGCTCCCTGAAGGCACAGAGCTGGCTCAGTGGTTAAAGGGCACATGCTGCTGCTCTTGCAGAGGACCCAGGTTTCTTTCCCTGCTCCCATATAGCGGCTCAAAACCATTCATAACTCCTGTTTCCGGATAGCTGATATCTTCTTTTGACCTCCACAGGCACCAGGCACACAGATGTGCACACATTTATACACAGATGTGCACATATTTATACACAGGCAAAACACTTATACACATAAATCTACAAAAATTTCTGAAAATAATAAAAATTCTCATGAATTTTTTTAAAGCGCTCTCTTTAATCCTTCACCCTCCACTCCTATTCCAGGGAGCTCTTTCTCTCACTTTCAAAAAACCTTCCTTGCCTGCCCTTCCAAAAAAAAAAAAAAACAAAAAAACAAAAACAAAAGAAAAAAATTCTGCCCAAGACTCTGCATTTACATGTCACACACAACAGGCACCTAAGGCAAACGGATCTGCCTGTGCAGGGTTAAGGAGCAAATCAGTAACACCACCAATCCAGAGCCCAGGGGGTGAGGATGCTCAGCCCAGGGCTCTTCTGGTCACCTAGAGAAATCACAGGCCTCCCCTGAAGCTCTGAAGTGCTTAAGAAGAGCCTCCCTGATAGAACTGTCTTCAGAAGGAGCCCAGAAGCAGAAGCAGGCCATGCCACAGCAGGGGAGCAGACACACACTGCTGGTACAAAGAAAGGGGTAGGCCAAAACTGAGTTGATTTTGATCCAGAACAGCTGAAGAGAGTGATGGAAAAGATCAATGACCCCATGGTTCAGGCAGCATGGCAGAAGGTACTTGCAAATTTGATAACATTCTCAGCTGAGAGATGTGAACACCAAAAGCCAGTAGCTGGGAAGGGACCTGCACTGCAAGGGAGGAGATGGGATGTAGATCTTTGTGCTTTCCACTCTGGACACTGCTGAGACCAGACACACTGAAGCTCTTCACTGCCATCTATTTCCTTTCTATCAGACACTGTGGGGACAAAGGGTCAAAATGAAAGGGCCAAAAGTAAAAGAGCAAAACCCCTCACTAACAATCAGATCCTACCTACGGAGCCTGTGCTGCTGACCTAATTATCAGAGTGCCTTACCTGACATGGCCAGCCTACAAGGACTTTTTAGTACATTTTTGAGTAAATTTTGAGTACAGAAGTACTCAAAGTGGATCCCATACAAATGGCTCAGGAGGTAAGGCCAGGTAATCAGTCTCTTGACTGCTATACAAGGATCCCGTTCCCGTTCATGGACCGTACCCCATACTTGTGTCCACAGTGTATTTCTTTACTAGACCTTTACATCAGCTCTGATCCAGCAAGTACTTTACCCTCTGCTTTGGGCTTGTTCCTAGCACAGCAGGAACGGTCAGGCGGTCAGACAAGGGAAAAAGCGATCATTGTTCTGATGAGCAACTACAATTTCTATCAGACAAAGACACTAACAAGTGGGACGCAGATCTGCTTCCTAGTATGTGCAGACCCTGGGGCCCATCCCTAGTACTAGGGAAAATAAGGCAGATATACAAAGGGGAAAAGAGTCCCAGAACTATGAATAAACTCGGAGCTCAGACATACTCCGCAGAAACGTCTATGCAGGATCTGGGGAGATGGTTCAGGGTAAGAGTGCTTGCTGTGAGATAGCAGGACCCACTTCAGTACTGGGTGGGTGGGTCTGGCAGCTCAGCTCTAATCCCAGAACACAGGAGGCAAAGACTAGATATTCCCAAAGCAAGCTCCCTAGCCAAACTAGCTATATCAATGAGCTCTGGGTTTGATCGAGACTATGTCTCAGAGAATAAGGTGGAAAGTGATCTAGAAAAGGTCCAGAAATCAGTCTCGGGCATACAACAAAACATGCATACATCCACATACCACATATGAGGAAAAAAATAAAGTCTATCCAACTAGAAACCTCTATAAACTAAAACTTCAAACACATCTCAGGAGCAATGTTTCAAGCTTCAGAATAGGTTCCTAAGAGAAAATCCCACTCAAGGAAGCAGCCACAGGGCTAGAGAGGTAGCTTGTTCCTAGAGCGCTTGCCTAGCACAAACCAATCCCTGGGTTCAGTCTCCATACACATAAGCCAGATATGGGTTTGAACATTTCTAATTCCAATACTTAGAAGAATGCAGGCAGGAGAATCAGAAGTTCAGGAGTCAGGAAAATGCTATGTAGCTGCCCAAGGAGAAAAATGCTGGAATGTTACTGTTCCAGCCACAGCCTCGTGTTGATACAAAGATTAATAGAAATGAGTTAATTTAAGATGTAAGAGCTTGCAAAAAGTACACTTGGGCCATAGGCCAAACAGTGTTGTAATTAATACAGTTTCTGTGTGATTACTCGGGTCTAGGTGGACGGGAAACGAAGGTGCAGTCTCCGCATACATCTTGCCATGGCCTAAAGTGAGGGTCTTATTTCTTAACAGGGGAAGGTTCAGTCTACACACACATACATAATCTAAGCAAAAGCTTATTTAGCAATGTATATACTACTCCAAAGAGAGACCCAAGTGGGCTACAACAAAATGCACAAGGAGCAGAACGTGAGTGGGTTCTGAGCTACAGATTTTAAAGACTTTATGATGAATATTTGAGGTGGATGGCATATTCAAGGTAAGGTGGCCTTTTTAACCTCATAAAGTGATATTCTGACCCTAAAGGGACAAGAATTACCAAAAGCAATCTTTTTGTTGTTATTACCACATATCTACCTCCTTTTTGAGACTGATGGACATCCCATGAGCCCAAGGCTGGCTGTTCAAAAAAATTAAAGCTTTCTCACAAAAGTTGGGGCCAGAGTCTCACAACTGACCAACAGGCTGCACAAATGGGCACTTTGGCTGTTCCCCCCCCCACTTTCCCCACTCTATCTTCTACTTGTCATTTTGACAGCTGCTCCTTGATAGGCAGCCCAAATGCTGATTATAGTTTTGATTTGTTTATTTTGGTTGGTGGGAAGCAAATACGTGTTCCACCACTGAGCCATACCTTGGCTCTCCCCTTGGTTGTTTGTTTGGGACAGGGTTTCACTATGTAGCTTGCTGCCTGGCTTCAAACTCCTGAGTGCTGGGATTAAAGGCATACCCTGTCATTTACATATTTATTTAAACAGGGTCTTGCTCAAAATGTTGACCTTGAGGTCCTCCTGCTTCCAACTCCCACATGCTAGGATTACAAGTGTTTACTATCAAACCTGGTTCTACTTGAGTTTCTGAAGGCACACATTCAATAATAAATGTAACCAAACTCTAAACTATATTCTATAACTGAAATAAAAATCCCTTAATTTAGGAATAGCCAAGACAGACTCTTAATTTTTAAGGTACAGCGAGCAAATCATTTCCCCTGCCCTCCAAGAGATCTGAAAGTGACAGAACTAAAAAGAGCAAGGGTGGTGAAGCATCTTATTGAGTGTGCGTTTTTCCCTCTTCCCATCCCACTCCACCTCTGTGAACCATCTGTGGTAGATAAAATTATTATTCAGTAAATATTCTCTCTTCCCCCAGTATCCCCAAGAGAAGAATGGTTAGCCTTCATGTCTTCTGGTTCAGGATTCTTGGATTCAACCAACTAAAGACTAAAAATATGTGGCATGTAGTTTTCTTTGTTCTTCCTTAACCAACACAGTGTAACAATTATTTGTGTTATTGGATATTCTAATGGAGAAATGATTTAAAGTATACAAGAGGATTTATGTGTATAGATTATAAGTAACAAATATATTTTTGTTCAGATTTTTTTCTTCAGTGCTAGGGATCCAGTGTAGGTCTCTGTACATGACTACATTCTCTCCCCAAATATTATACCATTTTATATAAGGACTGAACTGGAGCATCCTCAAATTTTGATATCTAGTGGTCCTGGAACAAACGTCTCTTTGGCCTCATGATGGATGAAGTTCATTATCTACCCTCTAAGCCTTTAGGTGAAATCCTATGTGCCTTTGTCAATATAATCTTAGTTGACTGACACTGGCAGATATGTGAGCTACGCTTGTGCAGTTGGCCCTGCCCTTTTATACATTCGACATTGCCTTGAGAAGACACTAGCATGGATTGGTACTCCTTGCCCTCTCCACCTAGGCCCCATAAGAAGATGCTCAAATCAAAATGGTCTCAGCTGCCCCACACTTCCACCTTGAAGCAAAGCCTTGAGTGAGATCTATGGCTGTTAGCTCTGAAGGAGGCTGCTATGGACACTTCCTGCTGCAGCTTGTTTTCAAAGTGGTAGTGCTGGCTGGCTCAGAAGATGCAATGAAGATGAGCTAAAATCAGCTGAGAATTTCTCAGTCAAACCTTCAGAATTAAACGTATTAGAATACAGATGTTTTCTGGATTTTGTAAAGGCAATGTGATACAAATATATGCTTGATAGTACTTCCAAGAGCCTTAGAATCACAGAAGTCAAATATATCTTGGTCTACAGTGAAACAAACCAACAGTCTCAAAGTATATTAACACAGTATATAGAATCTGGGCAGATGGCTCAGTGGGTAAAAGAAATACTATGAAAATAAGAGGTCTGGGGCTCAAATTCCTAGCACAACAGAAAAGCCAGGCAAAGCTATTGTGCCTATAATCCCAGCACTGGGGATAGAGAGGAGGATCCCAGGAGATTGATGGCCAGCCCTCTAGCTGAAATAGCTTCAGGTGCAATAAAGAAACCCTGGCTTACAAAATAAGGTACAGGGCTTATGAGCACTTGCTGAATATATCTGACAACCTTAATTCCATGCTCAGAACCCACATAATATAAACAAGAATGATTCCACAAAGTTACCCTGTGAATTGTCCTTTGTATCACAGCACAAATCATCCCCATTATGGATACACACACACATAATTAAGTTTTCAAAAATTAAAGCTGGATGTGGTGAAGCATTCCTTTAGTTCCAGGAGATCTGGAACTTGTGAGCTTGAGGCCAGCCTGGTCTAGATAGTGAGTTCCAGGATACCCAGAGCTATATAGAATGACCCTTGTTCAAAAAAACAAAACAAAACAATTAAGTTAAAAAAATAAGGGGCTAAGGAGATGGCTAAGGAAGTAAAGGTACTTGCCCCACAAGCCTAGAGACTTGTGTTCAATCCCCAGTACCAACTTAAAGATGGAAGAACTCACTTCAAACTTCTGCACATAAACCATGCCACCACCATCACCATCACACCATCCCCCAACCCTGCATACAAAAAACATAATTTTTTTTAAATAAGGTGCTAAGTAATAGAGAAAAACATCCAATGTCCTTCTCTGGCCTCTGCATTTGCAAGCATGGACGCATGCACCCACATATATAGACAAAGACTCTGTAGCTTTGCATATAAAGTACATGTGTGCACACATACACACACCCACACAATGAGAGTCTACATAGTTTTCTCACACACACTGTACTATATGTCCTATCTACCTACACAGCCTATAAATAGACTAGAGACTCTAATAGGTTCAGATCACATAGGACTAATCTCATCTCATTCTCTCACTGTCTCTCTCATCGAGGCTGGCCTTGATTTTCTTGCTCAGCCTTCCAACTAACTGGAATTCCAAATGCATGCCACCATACCTGGCAACTATAAAGACTCTTTCTCCGAATGTTATTTTAATTTTTTTTAATTTTCTATTCTTTTAAATTTTAATAACTCTGTAATGAAGTTATGATTATTGTGAGTCACTGACTCAACCTTCTGTGGAAATGGATAGAATACAACTAATTTTTAATTTAAAATGAATATTTACATCTAATTAGCTTGTAAGCTTCTGATATTTATCATTGCCTAAATTCTTCTGCTTTTACTCAACTTAAACCAGGAACTGGGCAAGGCATTATGAAAACCAAACAAGAATTCTTCCAGCATCAAAGAGGAACTAGGTTTCTTTTACACAATGAAACATTGTGACATGTGCCCGGGATACTTTAGAAATCAGATATTGTTTTTGTTTTTGTTTTTCAGTTAAGATCTAGCGTAGAAGACAAGTTCATCTTTACAATGATTACATGCTAAGATAAAACTGCTAGCTATACTGGATTAACAAATCATTAAAACGAATTTCACCTGTTTCCTGTAACCTTTACAAACATGTCCGTTGGCACACTTAAAACTACTATCTGTGGTTCACCTTCCTCTTTCAACGGCACAATGCTACTCCGATTTTCAGATACTTCTACAACACCAGGCCTTTCATTCCAAGTCGTTGACAAAGCTTTCCCCAACCTCAAGCCTCTCTGTCTTCTGTCTTCTGTGACACTGCACTATTGTGGCTCTACACTCATCCTCAGCTGCCTCCTTACCCTCCTCCTTCCACCTGGCTCTTTGTGAGTTCCTGTCACCCAGTTAGCTACTCAATCATCAAGCAGCAAATCTACTTAAGTGACCCATGCCTACAGTTCTAACCTCAGGCCATCTTCACCCGCTGACACTTCAAAAGTGGTATTTTCAAACCACTTCCTAACTTCCTCATTTCTCTCTCATTCTTGAACTCAATCTCACACTTTGGCTGAACCGATCGCTTGTCCTGCTCACGTTTCTCCTGTATACATTCCCGTTACTGTAATTCTCATCTCTCCTGATTACATAAAAGTCACCTAAATTCTCTTATGCACTCCAGCCTCACTACCAGACAGATGTGTCCACCGCAGTGTCACATCTGAAAACGTGAAAAGGAAGAAAAGGAAGCACTAAAGACGCCTACAAGCGTCGGGCATGCACATGCATCTTAACAGCTCTAATGAAGGGACAAGCGCCGGCGATACGACTCTCTGCCTGGCAATGGAGACACTGAGAAGTTAGCCCTGAGTGCCACTCACTTCTGGACTAGGACACACTGGAGACACGAGACGGGGAGTCTCACCAGTTGCTCAAGCCGACCCAGCCTAGGGCGCTTCCTCTATCTCCTGCTCCACTCCCATACAGCCGTCCACCCCCGACGGCAGCCACCTGCTCCGGGCCGCCCGGGAAAGCCAGCACTTCCGGACCAAACCTCGGAGGGGGTCACTCTTAGCCTGGCCGGGCCCCGAGAAACCGGCCGACCTCGTTTCCCATGCGGGGTTCCCCGGTCTCCGCCCGGCCGGACCCCGCCCCTCATCCTCGAGGACGCCGGCTGCGCGGCCCTCAGAGGCTCAGGCCCCGGCCCCGGCCCTCGGCAAGAACGAGCGACCGCAGCTGGCAGAGACAACGTCCGTCCCGCACAACCTGGTAGCCCACCTTCTCTCTCCGCGCCCAGGCGGCCGGCTCGCACCGGAGGTTTCGGTCTCTGCTGCCGTTGTTTTGTTTCCGACAAGAACTCGCGGCCCGCAGAACAGGTCGTCCTAGGCCCCGCCCTAAAGGCCTCATCGGTGTCGTCATTTCCGGCCTCCACGACGTTGGCTACAAGCCCCGACAGTGAACGGGACTTCCGGTGGCGCGCACAGACTGCGAGGGTTGGGGCTGCAGTTGTCTTTGCTCATTTGGAGCTAGGATGCTGTGGGTCTAAGTATGAAGCTGGGCGATCTGAGGCAGCTGTAGGGCTTCAGACTGATCTAGTGTTCTCCCATGCTAAAAGCGAAGACATTTTCCCCTTGTTTTTTCGTTGTATTCTGAGATTCGTGTGTTCCTTGCCGGTATCAAACACAGCCTGTAGACAAATACGGCCTTGAAAACCATTCTGGGCCAGGAGGTGGAGACACGTGCCTTTAATCCCAGCACTCCGGAGACAGAGGCAGGCGGATCTCCGTGAGTTCGAGATCAACCTGCTACAAGAGCTAGTTCCAGGACACGCACCAAAAGCTGCAGAGAACCCGTCTCGAAAATCCCGCCCCCCAAAAAAGAAAAAAAGAAAACCTATTCTGTATACACCGTACGCGTTTGCACATCATCCTCCGTTTTGTGATAACATTTAAAACCGAACACTTCCCATTTCTTCACATTACTTATTTGTACAGTTGCTCAAAATGGATATAATTTATTGTTCGTGCCCTCAATAAATTAAAGCGATTGGTGGGTAAAAAGAATCTGATATTAATATTCTAGGCTCCAACTCTGAAAAGGTCTTCCAAGATGCAAGGATCTGGAGAGCAGAAAATGTTTCCTACTTTGATTTTGCATCCGCAAGATTTTATGTAATTGTAAAGACGATTGTTAACAGTTATGTCTGTCATCCAACTCAGGAGTTGAGGGCAGGTCAGTGAGCTGAGGTCAAACTGGCTTCTTAACAAATCACAGGGCAAACTGGGCTACACAGAGTCAAATTATTTTATTTCCCAGAATGTCTCTTTCTAATACCAGAGCAACCATCTCCATTTTCTCCCAACACTCTCGACCCTGCTTCAATACAGATTTCATGCAATATTTTCATGCATAAAATTTTCATATTTATCTTTCACACCAGCAGAATGGCAGCTGGAAGGCGACACACCATACATACTTTATACCTTAGTTTTTCCCCCAATAAAATATGGGAGGAATACAGAAAATAGTGAGAGACCACACAGAGCGAACACAATACAAGTGCTAAACAAAGACAGGCTAAAACACATTTGTAAAATTGTTCATTATCCTAACTGCAATCTTTGGTAGAACCAACCTCAACATTTTGTTCATGGAGTATTGGTATATAAAAATAAAGAAAAAAATCATAGTTCACCCATGTTATAAAACTCGCATGAGTTATGTGCAAAGCCCAGTGTGGTGGTACACATTGTCAATCCCAGGAAGGCAGAGGCAGGTGAGTTTGAGAGACCAGGTCTACAGAGAAAAGAGAAACCTTGTCTGGGGGTTGGGGAAAAGGTGCCAGCGGCAGGTGGAGAAGACACACAAACTGGACTACAGATCCTTTTCCTGTTTTCTATATTCCTCTTTCTAGGGATATGAACACCCATGATACATTACCCAAGAGATGGTGCAGACAGACATTAGGGGAGCACAAAGGTGATTAAATATTGACACCTGTGAATACCAAGTAGACAGCAAATGTTTAGAGTTAAGATAAGCTATCGTGTATCCCAATCATGCTGCCACAAGGCATCAGTGGAAATACTGAGAATTACACACACTCCCAACAGGATGAATGAGACAATTGGAAGGTACATAATTTCTTGGAATTACTAATGAAAAGGAGATGGAACCCAAGTTAATTCTTTAGTGTTTTGTTCTTGAAACTAAGAAAAATGAGCTGGTTTGTGGTGGAATATGCCTTGGGAACTGATGCAGTATTGAAGACTTCAAGGTGAGCCTGTCTTAAAATTATTTCAAAGAAAGAAAATTACTTGAGCAAGGCTCAAGAAACTGTAGGGATGGCCAGAAAAGAGGTCTTCTAGGTAACTCACATGGAGTTATTACAACAGGCAGACTTAAGTCTGCTACATTCATGAACTAGAGAAATAGAAATTCAAGAAACAAAGCCCAATACTTTTTCTATTAAGTCTTTGATAGGGTTGAGGGTTATTTGCTGCATGTGGTGGACTTGTGGGTAAGTAGGCAAGAAGTCATTCAATATTTCTCAGTGAACCGTAACATTGAGTCTAGAAACACTGAAAGCTAATCTAAGAATTATCAGCACCAAGAGTACTCCTAGTCTCTGCAATAGGGCATTTCTTTTCCCCAATATTCAGAACGTGGCAACAGAGCAGTGGTATGAACAACAAAATGCGGCGAGAAAATCCAAGGGACTTAACTAGTGAAGAGTGAAGCCTGAACCTGAAAGTGCTACTGAAGTGGGAGCCCGAAAGACTAGAGTATGAAGTCATCGCTAAAGCCAGGGCCTCGCCAATGAGAAGGCCAGGTGTATTACCAATGAGTCCAAGACACACAGTTAACAGTTGCATATGATCATTATTTGCTTTTACTCACATACATTAACACCATAACTCCTATAGAAATATTGAATTGCCTTTCAATCAAAAGTTTGCCCATACTTTAGATTCTTGCCTAGAAATAAACTCATCTGAAAGAAAGTTTAGTATGTTTTCTCACTAATTACTTCAATCTCTGTAACTGGATGCATCTACCAACACTAGAACACTAAAGGCAGAAACAGAACCCTCAGCTGCTGGACTCGTTTTCCTCTTGTTATCAAAACAGGAATGGAATATTGTTTGACTTGGTTTCTTGGTAAAGTGAGGACATGGATTACACAAATGGGCCTAGGCCAAATCTAGACAACGACAGAGGGGAGAAGGGGATGTGGAAGAAAGAACTTCAATAAAAATCAATCCCAATTAAAAAGTACACACTTAAAATCAGGCAGTGGTGGGGCATGTTTAATCCCAGCACTCAGGAAGCAGAGGAGTTCAAGATCAGCCTGGTCTACAGAGTTCAAAGACAGCTGTTACACAGAGAAATCCTGTCTCGAAAAACAAGGAGTACAGACTTAAAATGGAGTGGGTTTGTATGTGTGGTGATGCAGGCCTTGAATCCCAGCAGAGGCAAGAGGATCTGTGAGTTTAAGGTCACCATGATCAACATAAATTCTCCTTTACAAAAAATGTTTGGCTACTACACAATTTAACTCCCATTCTGTATGAGAATATAAAGGTCGTCGATCCAACTAGTAAGTATGTAGCATTTTTTCACTTGTTTTTATAATTATTTTTTTCTGTGGATATTTACAACTATTCCTAATTTGGTTGCTTCAAGACACACTTAGGCAGTGGTGCATGACTTTAATCCCAGCATTTGGGAGGCAGAAGCAGAGGCAAGCAGATCGCTAGGGCAAGCCTTATCAGTCATGCTATAGAGAAACCCTGTCTCGAAAACTAAAACTAAGATCAAAAACCAACCAACAACCAAACAGACTCAAAGAGGGAGCTAGGCAGTGGTGTGTCTTCAATCCCAGCACCAGGGTTCAAGGCCAGTCTGGTCTACAGAGAAAGTGAGCTCCAGGGCAACCCAGAGAAACAGTGTCTCAAAAATCAAATTAAAAACAACTTAAGTAGGGCCAGACATCTACATAGTGAGCTCCAGGCTAGCCAAGGTGAGTGAGACCCTGTCTCAAAAATAAAAGCAATTAACAAAACGGGCAAAAAAATTGAAAAGGGCACATTCTGAAATAAAGATATTAAAATTGTATGTAGTAAATAAAAAGCTGAACTTATAACCAGAAAAATCCATAGCCATTCTGAAATCACAGATCTTGGTAACAAAAGTTTGATGAAAAAAAGCCTCACAAACATTGGAGGCCTATTTATATGTATTTGCTATTTTCTTCATGGTATAGAAACACACACACACACACACACACACACACACAGACACACATGCAATACTTGTTTTGGCTCAAGGCTTATTTTTCTTATCTTTATTTTATTTATTTATTTATTTATTTTGGTTTTTCAGGACAGGGTTTCACTGTAGCTATGGAAATAGCTGTTATAGACAAGGCTGACCTTGAACTCACAGAGATCTGCCTACCTCTGCTTCCAGAGTGCTAGGATTACAGGTGTGCCCCACCACCACCAGGCAAAACTGATTTTTCTGTATCTTACAGGTATTACTGTAAGATTATCTGAAACTTTACTGTGAAGAAAACACCAACATTTGCTATTACATAGTTTATAGGGAAAAAAATCATAAAGCTCAAATATCAAACTTTTAAAAGAACATCCTCAGGGTCTGGTGGGGACATTGACCTAGGGCACTATTTTGGAGGGTTATTTTGATGTTCACAAATAGAACATATTGTACATAGCTAACTACTGTTCTCAAGCATCACCACATTTGCATACTTGTAGCCTAGCCCTTTGGATTGCAATGGAAGCCTGGGAAATTCGAGGACAGCCTGAATTTGATTGGAAAATTATCCAGTCTCAATAAAATAGCTATTTTCTTTAAAATATTTTGAACAACAAAAAAAATATTGCCAGTGTATAGTCTGTCAAGATAAAATGATGTGCAGGCATCTGAAAAATCTTATTCAACTTAATGTAACTCATGGATCAGTTGGTACTAGTATCACCTGGTAATTATAAAATGTGAGGTATTGCCCATATTGGTGACACACACCTTTAATCCCAGCACTCAGGAAGAAGAGACAGACAGATCTCTGTAGTTTGAGACCAGCTAGGTCTACAGAGATAGTTCCAGAACAGCGAGGGCTGTTACACAGAGAAACCCTGTATGGGGGGGCACATCTTTTTAAGATATTATCCACCCTACTAAATCACATTTTAACAAGACAAGTAACAAAAAGGCCCACTCAAAATGTGATAAAAATTTGTGTCAAACATATAAACTACTCTTTTTCAAAATATACTTAAATTTTATTCTGTGGTCAAATGAGGGAAAAGCATTTTAGTTTTAAGACTTCATGTGTTGGGCTGGAGAGACGGCTCAGTGGTTAAGAGCATTGCCTGCTATTCCAGAGGTCCTGAGTTCAATCCCCAGCAACTACATGGTTGCTCACAACCATATGTAATGAGGTCTGGTGCCCTCTTCTGGTCTGTAGGCATATACACAGACAGAATATTGTATACATAATAAATATTTAAAAGAAAGACTTATAACTTTTATAACTTAAATGAGTTAAACCAACCAATATAAAACCTAAAATGAATGTATAGATCTATCATAAAAACTAAGAAGCTTTAATGGCAAAACTTGGTTTAAAGTATAAGCTTAATTTAACCACCTTTTCTGCCACCCACATGACCATCCCAGCTCTCCTGAAAGGTTCTATGATTTTACAGGGAGGTGCTATGCAGAATAAGGTATATACTCCTAAAAGCTTCAGGTAAACATCTCTAGTTTTTACAGCTATCTGAGAGACTAGCAAGGTAAAGTCAATCTACTTGAATAAAACTTTGTGGTAATATTAGCTAAATAAAATCCTAGCATGAGGTCAAAGCAAATGTTCAATATGTTTAGAAGACAAACAAAATAAATGACTTAAAGAGGGTATTGGGCTAGTGGAGGGAGAAATCTGAAAAATGGGTAATAAATAAATTTCTAACTGGAAGGGTCATTTTTCTGCAACTTTCCTTTAGAAAACAACACTATAGATGACAGCCTCATCCAAAATAAGGTAAACAAGGTCTCTTTGATCTTCTGATACCATAAAAACTCATTTAAAAATTTAGTTTCGGGTTGTTTTCTAGTATATGCACTACACAATTATAACATAATGTCATTTATTTATAAGACTCAAAGAAAGCATTTCCAAGATCAAATATATACATTTTTAATAACTGAAATATTTACAAAATGAAGCCACATCAAGGTTCAACATTAAGAACAGTGTTTTGGATGTCCTCAAGATGTTTAAAAGAAAAAAATTTAAAATAAAAACTTAGTAACTCAAGCTCACAGTTCCATTACCCTAACAATTTAATCTTTACCTTTTAATAAACAAACATGGCAACAGCTGCACCTTATTTGTTAATAACTGTTTGGAACTTGGTACTTTTCAAATAAATTTTGTCCCCTGGTGTTCTTCTGAATTACTATTAAATTCTAAGGATTTCTCTAAACATGCCATCAATATATTAAAAGTTTGATGACAATAAAAATTTATAGGTAGGAAACTGCCACGAATGATGTTTCTTTGGAAGAAAGATTTAAACAGTTAAATAGCATGGTGAATTACTATTGTGTTTTGTCAAAATCTCTTTTGTAAACTTACCTTATTTACTTATTTATTGGTGCTAGGGACAGAACCCAGGCCCTTACCAGAACCCATGGTAAGCATAGTAAGCTCTCCCATGAGGTGCCTCCTGGTCATTTGTATTAAATAAGATGGGCTCCTCCCCTCCCTTTGGAATTTTTTGTTTTATTAAAAGGAATACATCCAAATTAAATGAAGACAAGTAAGTTGAAAATGTATTGAGTAAACTGCTCCAGAACTTTAGAATCTACTTCAATCCTGAGCCCTCAAATTGGAGAAGAAAAAAAGACTATGATATACCATCCTATTCACAGAGAAACAGAAATTGGCTTTAGCAGACTGTTGATCGCTGCAGAATATCACACTCTGGGAAACTCACACTGTAATTATACTAGTTACTTGGGTTGGCACAATTATCAATTTTCCTTTATGAGTCTATTGTTGAATTACGAAATGTTTAAGGGAACCCAAAGAAAATTTAAAAAGACTTTTATGCATACACAGACATAAACACATTAATACAGAGTATATTAGGAATGGCTGTCTGCTGGGTTTGCACTCCATGCCATTTCTGATCAAGGGAGTGGGGTGAGATGGTAATGAGTATGACTAGCATCAAATTATTCATGTTGGGGCCTATACAGTACAGTTTTAATATTAGGGGGAATCCTGCAAAAGAATTGGGAAGTCATTTCAATATTTACAAGGGACGAATCAACAGAACAAGATTACATGAGATAGGCTGTGTACAGTAGCTGCAGCTTATAAAACACACCAGCAATTTGTACCTGGTGAGTATAAAGAGAACCAGGGATTCAGGACTTTACAACCAAGCGCGTACATAATGTTATCAACAAATTAGAGGACAAAAGAATTCACATTTTCTACATTAAAAAAATTACAGATCTCACAAATGTCTTTGAAGACACAGAAAATTCAAAGTTCTTTGAAGGGTGTGAAAGAAGAAATCTGAAATGTAACTCTGAATGCAAAAAGTTTTACTTCACAAGACCAATTTTCTTGGCTTCTGTTTCATATATCAATAATCTCCACATTTTGACTATAAAAACTTCTGCTTCTTCGTCTAGTACCTAGAAGACAAAAGATGCAAATTAGTGGCAAGTCAAGTCAATAGTAACATGCAAAACTCTTACCTATAGCACAATCAACATTATGACCTAAAGAAAAATTATCCGGCCAGGCAGTGTTGGAGCATGCCTTTAATTCCAGCACTCAAAAGGCAGAGGCAATCTCTGAGAGTTCGAGGCCAGCCTGGTCAACAAGAGTGAGTTCCAGGACAGGCTCCAAAAAGCTACAGAGAAACCTTGTCTCAAATAAACCAAAAAGAAAAATTATCCAGGATGAAAAAGATTTTAGGCAGAATATTTAAGTTACCAAAAAAAGAAAAAAAACAGTAATTTAGCCAAATCCCATGACTTACTAATAATTATTCCATTGTACTTTTGTTTACTGGTTTGATTTTGTTTACAAACCCAAGCTAGCCATAAACTTCAATGAAAACAAGGATAACCGTCCCCCTTTTTGAGTGCTGGAATTACAGATATGTCACCATTTTTGCCTCCAATATTTTTTCTTTTATTTTGATGTTAATTTTATAGACATTACATTTATGAGTGGCCAAACCACATAAGTAAAGCAAAACCTTACCATAAAAAGTAATTTATGAACGAGTTAAATATATATCTTAATAGAGTAATATTATTTATCCCAAGTCAGACTCATCATCGTACCTAACATTTAACAAACGGTTATTATGTGACACCAAAATAAGCATTGCATGAGAATTTACTAGTCTCTAGAATGCAGTAAACAGAATTAAGAGAACACCGATGCCACAGGATACAAGAACACTATCTTTTTCTGTTAAATAAACTAGGTTATTTTACTATCTACCTAGGATTTAATTACTACATAATGTTCCCAATACTACTACTGCCTTTAACCTACAGACATAAGGCTCTGGCCCTCAGGCCTGCTGTTAAAAGCAATGAAAGACCTAACTTCCTTAAAGACATTATCTATGATGAAATTCCAGGATATCACTGCTTGAGTGGAAAGCAACTTCTTATCACCTGGTTTCTTCCCTAAACTGCCTCTAAGAATTTTGAGAGCCCAATCCCTATTAAAACTAGGTTCAAATCTTTACCATCTATTAGATGTGTACTTGGCAGAATCATATGAAGCTCACTCTCAATTCTCTGAGCTGTAAAAATGTAAGAAATTTTGCTGCATCATACCAGTAGTACTACCATAGGAACTAAAACAGCTGCAGGTGAGTCCTTGCTACTTGCTACACAGTGATCAGTAAATTCTCAAATGAAGTTTCTTTAAACTTCTTTTAAAACACATTTGTGGGTCATTATTTCACTGTAGCTTGAGAAATGATCTTGGAACACAAATCACAAAATATATAATCAAAGTTTGTAATATAAAAATAAAAACACCAAATATATTTATCAGGAATAAAGTACTACTTGAGCTAAAAATCTATCTTAAACATCTAAGAAGCATTTATAGATTCTATGTCTGCTGGAGTTACAAGAGTGCAGGTGGTGTGCCTGAAACTAGAAATCTGCATCTCCTGATAGAGCATTAAGTGTTCTTTTCAATTATTCATTTCTCCAGCTTTTATTCTGGTATTTTGGTATGGAGAGGTGCAAGTTCATGGACAGCAGAAATCAACCTGTGGTGTCATCTAAGGAGTTATCCACCTTGTTTTCCCAGACAGGATCTCTCACTAGAACCTGGGACTTACCAATTAAAAGAGGTGGTTGGACAAGCTCCAACTATCTGTCTCCACCTCCTCCGTGGAGGGATCCCTCCATGCTGGGATCAGGAAAGCACACTGCCACACTCAACATTTTAATTAGATTTTGGGTAAGCAGTAAGCACTTTTTCTGAGCTGTTCATTTAGATACATGAGGACATTACTTTTTACACTTTCTTTTACCTGTGCGCATGCCTGGTCTACAAAGTGGGTGCCTCTGCATGAGCACACTTCTACTATGTTGGTTGTAAAGCATACTTGACAGTAAGAAGTCTTATCTACATGTGCCTAAACACCTTGAAAGCTTTTTTTTAAATGCAAATTTCCCCGAGACAGGGTTTCTCTGTGTGTCAAAGACTGCTAGCTGTCCTGGAACTTGCTCTGTAGACCAGGCTGGCCTTGAACTCACAGAGATCTGCCTGTCTCTGCTGGTATTAAAGGCATGCACCACCACAGCCTAGCTAAAAAGACAATTTTTAAATTACTTGCCTGTTTGTTTGGGGTTTGAACACATGCCATTGTGCTGAAACCTAACTCCCGTACTGTTCTCTAATACATGTCTCAATGTTCCTAGGAATTCCCAAGGTATAAGATAGGCACGTGCCATCATTTGGACTAATACTCTGGGATTAAAGGAATTCAATTTCAGCCCAGCTCTACTTTCTTATCACCTTATTCTCTGACAGCAACCTTTTCCCAGTTGCTTAGTTCTAAGACATCTTCCACAATTAGCCTACCAGTTCTAAATTCACTCAAACTACCAGTTCTACTCAAATTTGCTAGTGTTAGGGTTAAACAGGCCCTCCCTCATTTTAGGCAGTACTTTTCTCATTTAAATTGCAAACCTCTTCCCTCCTTCTGCTTATAAAATTACAATGTTTAATAAAAGAAAATACTGACCATAATACAAAATCAAATTAGGAATTTGATTTTTTAGCAAGAAAATACAAGAAATTTATAAAGTAGTTTGTTCACATAGATAACAATGTTTTTCTAACTTACCATGGCAACATCATCTAAAATGCTCTGCGGTGAACTATGGGCCATAACCTAAAAGAAACAAATAACTGTTACAAAGCTGCACAACACCTCTAAACGGTAGGGAAAGTTTTTTGTGCCTGAGGGAGTTGCTCTACTTTGAGGCATGGTCTCAATGTTTAGTTATGGAAGGCCTGGAACTTACAGAGATCGGTCGGCCTCCCTAATGCTAGGATTAGAGACAAGCCCCACCATGTCTGGCTCTAAAAGCTTTTTATTTTCTATTTTTATTTTTTCAGAAGAGAAAGGGTTTCTGTGAAGCCTTGACCGTCCTGGAACTTGCTCTGTATATTCAGAGATCACTCTGCCTCTACCACCCAAGTGTTAGGGATAAAGGTATGTGCCACTATCATCTGGCTAAGCTTTTTAACCCGGAATCCTAACCACTAAAACAGTTTAATCATTACTTACAAAATGCCTTTCCCCCCTCTCATGCTATGCAACCTAGGGTGCCCTCAAACTTGTGATCCTTTGCCTCAGCCTCCTAAGTGCTAGGATTACAGAATTCTGCCACACTTGGCTATGTTAGTCTTAATCCTATAATAATTTTAAGCAGAGGATAGTGGAAGATTAACACATTTATACTATTACAAGAATATGATGCTCCCACTCATCTTATTAAATGACACTATACTTTGAGGACACACAATAAAACACATCTTGCCGGATGATGGCTGAGTGTACTGGTACATGCCATTAATTCTAGCACCAAGGAAATGGAGGCAAGGAAAAACTCAGCCTGGGCTATAAGAAACTGTCTACTCTACAAAACAAAACAAAAAGCCGATAGAATTGAAAATGCTACATATTGTATAAAAATGGTCAAGACACCACCTTTCCATAAGGTTCAATTACTTCATGCATAAATATAGTAAGAATGCCATTTGAGACTTGTATACTTGTACACTGCTACAAAGTTAAAAGACAAAGTTCCATAGAATACAGGGTCAAGAACTCTAATCAGTCACTACCTAAACACCATTAATGACAGGACTATTCAAAAGAAGGGCGACTGCCAAAGAAATTGAGGAAACAAACTATTGGCTACTGCAAAATTCAAACTCAAAAGACAAAACCAGGGTGGCATGGCATTTGCAGTAGAAAAGAGAAAATATAATTGAGAAAAGACACCAATTCTGTCCTTCCTGACTCAGAAAAAAAGCTGTGGAATGATGGACCTAAAGGTAGGAGGCTTCCTTTAAATAACAGGTCACTTAATTAAAACTGAATTATCATGTACTTGGCAGGTTTTTTTTTTTAAGGAAGTGTCTAAAATAAATGTTGAAGATGGAGAAAAAAACCAACCTTAGAACAAACAAAATCAACCAATGTAGCTTCTTCTTCACCTATGTATTCTATGATTTTCTTATTGATCCATGGCCGGATTCTTCGTTCCATCAGCATCTGCAAAACAAAGCAAGATTGAAGAACTAAAATAAGTCAACTGTAGGGGCACAGATGTTAAATCCAGGACACAAGAGACAAAGGCTAGAAGACCTGAGTTCACAGTGAGGGAAAGAGAGGGAGAGAGGGAAAGAGGGAGAGAGGGAGGGAGGGAGGGAAAGAGAGAGGGAGAGAGAGAAAAATGTAATTAGTATATGACCCAGTAGTCTACGCCTAGGTTACAGCCAGAGAACTCTGTCAAAGAGCTATCTGAACTTCCTGCTCTGTTTACTACAGTGAACCAACCAAGATATTTATCAGTAGATTAATGGATAATGTCTGGCACAGATTAAAAAAAATATCTGTATAAAGAAAAACAAAACCAGCCGAGCAGTAGTGGCACACGCCTTTAATTCCAGCACTCGGGAGGCAGAGGCAGGCAGATCTCTG
>LOJH01001832.1:48040-60019 GCA_001685095.1 Ellobius talpinus
GGTTGTGAGCCACCATGTGGTTTCCGGGAATTGAACTCAGGACCTTTGGAAGAGGAGACAATGCTCTTAACCACTTAGCCATCTGTCCAGCTCCTTGAAGGATAATTTTTAAAAAGAAATTGTGTAATTTCAGAGAATGCCAAATTCTCATTAAGGGCTATAACAACAAGGAAGAAAGAGAAAATATAAAATGTACTATGCATCTAGATAGTGGCATTATTAGGAGGTGTGACCTTGTTAGAGGAAGTGTCACTGTAGGGGTGGGCTTTTCTATGTTCAAACTACAACCCAACCACCATGTGGGCTACAATTCACTTCCTGTTGCCTGGGAAGCGGAGATAGAACTCTCAGCTCCTTCTCCAGCACTTCCTCTGCCTGCACACCAGTATATCCCACCATGGTGACAATGGACTAAACCTCTAAAACAGTAAGCCAGCCCCAATGAAACGTTCTACTTTATAAGAAATGCTGTGGTCGTGGTGTCTCTTCACAGCAACAGAAATCCTGAATCAACTCTTTAAAAATTTACTTTTGGTCATGGTATCTAAGTAGGCTTTAAGTTACATTGCCACAAGTAACATGTATTTTGAAAATGATTGAAAAAATTATCTTGCTCTAAATATTATAAATTACCAAAAGTTTTAAAAGACCACCTTAAAGGGTGAAATTACTAAACCAGATGGATATATGGACATAGGGACAAAGAAACACACACACCTGCTTCTAAAACCAATACTGGTAGAATTGACTTCTGAATGCTAATAGAAAAACAGTCTAGAACTCAAAGATATAATGGAACTATGTCTTTCTTAATACTGAGGTAACAATCAGTAACAGGTTTTTAAAAACTGGTCTGAGAGAAAGAGTAACTACAGAAAAGAAAACTGTTGCTGGGAATGTAGCCCAGCAGTAGAGTGCTTTCCCTGTGCCCAAACATCCTATCTAGCATGATGGGACATGCCCATAAGGCCTCCAGCACACACAAAGCTTAGCAAAAGGATGAATTCAAAATCACCCTAGGTTACATAGGAAATTCCAGGCTACCTGATGCACAAAGAGCTCACCTCAAAAAACAAAATATAGGACTGGCAAGGTATCTTAACAGTTAAGAGCACTTGTTGCTCGTCCTTAAGAGCCAGGACCAATATCACGGTGGCTCAAAACTATAGTTCCAGGTGATCTAACAACCTCTTCATGCACATACATGATACATGTATATACATGCAGACAAAACACAAAAATAATGTGCGAGTCTATGATGGTGCACACCATTAATCCCTGCACTCAGGAGGCAGAAACAGGAGAAGCTCTTTTGTGTTCCAGGTTAGCCTAGTCTACATAAAAAATTCCAGAACAACCAGGGCTACACTGAGAGAACTTTCTCCCACCCCTCCAAAAAACAGAAAAAAATACTGTTACTTTCACCTGTCAATAATATTATTGTGTATACAAGATAGGCAGGCTATGAAAAACTTAAATGAAAATGGTATCAATGGCAATCTTGTAATTCAGTTACATTATCAAAAACAAAAAATTATATATATAGTCTTCTTACCTTGATCGACTCCGATCCTTATTTCGATCTGAGCTCCTTTCTCGATCACGGTCCCGATCTCTTTCTCGATCTCGGTCTCTCTCTTTTGTGCGGTCACGGTCCCTATCCCGTTCTCGTTCCCGCTCCCGTTCTTTTTCCTTTTCTCGTTCACGTTCTCTTTCCCTTTCTCGTTCCCGTTCTCGCCTTTCTCGTTCCCTTTCACGTTCCCTCTCTCTTTCTCTCCGTTCTTTCTCAATTTCCTGTCTTTCTTTTTCTTTTTTGCCTTTCTCTTCTTCCAGTTTCTAGAAACCAATAAAAGTACTTTTAGAGTTAGTTTTGTGGCTCCAGTATTTATAATTTCCCCGGCGCAATGCCCAATACTGGTAAGAAAAGCTTCAAACCACCAAGGCTTTAAATACTTGTGGCTTTATTTGACAAATTAAAACATCAGAATGCCAGATTTTGTGCAAAATAATATACTCTACACAAACCAAAAATCTCCAATCTTGGGTTGGGGAAACTTGAGTGGCTGACCACTAACTACCCAATTTCTAAAATAACCATGAAGAATGTGGTGATTTCTAGTAATTCCTAGAAAGACAATTGGCTAAAGCTTAATTCTGCCCATTATGAATATCTTTAAGTCAGTGGAACAATGATAGTATTTAGAACCCTAGATGGCTCACTACTTGAAGATTACTTGATGAGGGTTTATAAGTAGAGGTGGAAAACAGTCAACTCACTATACAGCAATCTTCTGCACTCTAGGCTGCCCACCCTCCACAAGAAGCAGAAGTTGAATTCAGTCAAATTTTTTTCTTTACCATGGAAATATGTATTCCCACCATTACAAAATGAATGGTCCACCAAATACAGAAACTTTGAAAACCACTCACTTCAAGCAATGTGTACATAATACAACATTTTAATTTAAAAGTTAAAAGCAGTACAGTTATGCCCACCATTATGCCTGTAAGACAATAAAAAATATATTTACAATGATAAATCCACCCTTGCAAGGATCTTATGTTAACTTACAGATGTTGTGCTAGGACATGGACCGCCAACACTGGATTAACCTTGCCTACAAGCTATGTTTCTGGGAGGAAGAGCAAGTACATGGTTCACAAATAAACCAAATAACAGTCAGACCAAGTGTGTATCCCTGAAAGATTACCAGTGTAGCACAAGATTTCTATACAAACTAGGAAGGGGAAAAAAAGAAAACACAACAAAAAACCCAGTCAAGTAAAACAAAATGAAAACAACACATTTACTCCTGAAGTTCTACGTTTAATTTCACAGAAATGAAATTTAAACTGCAACAACAAAATCTGCATTTTTCTTTTTCTCAGTCATGTAAAGCATTTAAAACTTTAAAAAGCAGTCTTACCTGTCAGGTACTTTTTGTCTTGCTCACGGACAAAAGAACTGATAGAGGATTATGAGAGAAAAGCTAGTGTATGAGGCATCAATATATTCAGCTGCTGAACTAAGTTAGCGTACAGGCAGAGCCAATACTGAATACATTGAAATTAGAAAGGGAAGATAGGAGACATGGAGAGAGAGAGAGGTCAGAAACTGAAAAGTACTACAGGGGTAATTTCTAATTTCTGAACATTCCTAATGGAATTCAAAATTTATATTTTAAAATGAATCTAGACTACATAAAACTTACCTCAGTATCATACATTTAAGAAACTTATTTAGGAGATAATATATACTTACAGATTTTTAATTTCTTTTGTAAAAGTCCTGAATTTTTTTCACTCCTGTTTTTTACTCCTATGCTACCTTATCTCTGATGTAAAAACAATCTTTCACAACTCATTTTAAAGTCCTACTAATTGCTCTATGTAAGCAAAGTGAGAAAATCAAGTCCATAACAAATGCATTCTAAAGTTATTTATATATTCAATGTGTATGCACACAAGCAGATATATAGCATATATGCATGTATGTTAAGAAATATTCAAGAAAGAAATGAAATGATTCCTTAAAAATTAAGTAATGAAGAGAAAAGGAAAGAGGTTAAAAAAGAAAAAGAAAAAAATCAAAAATCTTACCTTATTCTCTCTTCAGACTCATCCGTGCTGTAAATGGACGCCCCCTGCCACGCTGATACCCTGACAGTCTGTGGTTATTTAATAAACTCATACCAAAACATGCAAAGGTTCACTGAGCTCATTTTTTACTAAGAATTCAAATATCCCCTTAACCACACCACCCAAAGAGAACCAGTTTGATTCTTTTCTTTTTTGATCTTTAGGAACATTCCCCTCAGTAAAACAGTATTAAGGCAGTGAAATGCCTGACAGACCCTTAAAATGCTGAAGTAATATCTTCTCAATTAAAAATTTTTACAATGTTATTTCCTCATAATTTACCAATAACATGAGAAAGTATAAAATAAATAAAAATAGAAGGGGTAAACCACACACACAACTGTATACCATTTTTAAGCTTACTCGGCCTTGAATTGGAATACTGAACATATATAGGAGTGTTCTACAGTGACAATGCACATGCCACCATTGTAACTCTCAAGTTGTGTGAGTTACAGTTGTGCTTTTAGACACATTTACTTCCAGAAAAAGCACCGTTGTGAGCTATGGTTGGGCAACTGGACATTAAGTGTTCAGCAGCATTTATTCATTAGCATTAATTATCAACTTGAGATTTTAAAACCAGTAAGACTCAATATAAAGAAAATGAACACTTAACACCACTCTCAATCTAGTCAGAACCAGTAAGATCTCATTACTTCAAACATCAAAATACATCTCATGCATTTTGCATTTCAACATCCAAAAGCACTACCTTCAATACTAGCCAACATTCACAGAGGTACTGTCATTGAGAGAAGCTTTAAATAGGCAAAACTCGTGAGTGGGATTTACTGTACACAAATACCAATTTCCAAGCCAGTTACTCCTTTGCATATTTTTCTGAGGGGGCATCCATAAATATAATAAAAACAGAAGCTCATACTTACATCCTATTCCTTGTTACTTTCCAAGCTGAGAGTTTCATCTTGCATTAGTCACCATATGATCTCTATCATAATGGTGGGGGGTCAATGAATAGATTAGCTTTATGGGAATTTACAGTTCTTCCATGCATCTATAATTTGGTAAGTCTGGTAATCACTGACCTACATTTTAAAATCTCCCCCACTCAAACTTAAATCTACACAAATATAAACCTTAAATTTTAATCTCAGCTCTTTAAAAAGAAGTTTTCCTAAGATTAAAGAACTGCCCACAAAAATAAACTAAATTGTATGTATGGTATCCTGCTGCCCCCTAAATATAGTTAAATCTGACCTTGACGTCTATGTTGAAATCTATGAATTAACTTGTTCTTTTAAAGTGAGATGACTGTTGAGTAGTCAGTGACTGGAAAAAAATTAAGTAATGACCACTTTTAAATGTGGTGCTTGTCTTCTTTTGTTTCTACCTCAGTAATAACTAAGCCTTACAAGGCAATAAATTATACTCTAATAATGTAAAGTTGATTTTCTTGTCTGTTTGCTTTGGATTCTGTAAAAAGTCTAGATTGGTATCAAGTGAAAATAGAAGAATACTACCTTGTGTGTGTCTCTGAATTTGCTGATCTCTCGGGATATCAAGTCTCTTTTGTCTTCTTCCATTTCTATAGCATTTATATCCTCCTAAAAATAAGGAAACAGAAAGGAATGAATATTTATATACATTAATATAAAATGATTCAGTATTTTATACAAGTATTATAAAATTGACTAAGAAAAAAACACCAACTTGGCAGTAAAATTTAATGTAATATGATAAAAAAATAGTAAAAAGCACAAATCTGGCAATTAGTAGCACACACACAAAATCAAAATGTATGTTTTAAACGAACCTTGGTGATGAGTGGGTAAGGGATCAATGGGGCCACTGGAAATCTACGGAAAATCTGCAGAGAAACCCACAAAGATTTTTTAAAAAACATTATTTATTAAAAACATCATGCTGTAATTCAACTTACTACATATTTACACTGGAACCATTACTTGTGTTATTTTGATTTCAAATAATAGTAAAAATTATTTCCTTATCTTTAAAATCTCCTCTGACGAGGACAGGGAGAAAGTGTCTTAAGAAGAGCAGGACTGGCCAAGTGATGGTAGTATATGCCTGTAATCCCAGAACTAGGAAGGCAGAAGCAGGCGGATCTTTGTGAGTTCGAAAGCCAGCATGGAGAGCGGACTCAGAGGTTAAGAGCACTGGCTCCTTTTCCAAAGGTCCTGAGTTCGATTCCCAGCAACCACATGGTGGCTCACAAGCATCTGTAATGAGATCTAGTACCCTTTCCTGGCATGCAGGCATATAGTAGGAAGAAGATTGTACAGATAATTAATAAATTTTAAGAAATAATAATTGAAAAAAAATGAGTTCCAAGACAGCCAGAGCTGTAACACAGAGAAACCTTATCTCACAATACTAGGAAAGAAAAAAAGGGGGTAGCAAGACTGTTTCCATATTTCTAAGCTGTAGAAAACAATACTTGATATTAATAACATTTGCCACTTGATATGTATTTGAATGCACAAAAGAAAATTTGTCTACCAAATAAAGTTTTGCCTATAATTCTTACCAAAGAACAGTATTTCTATAATTTATTCTCCCTTATCAGTTATTTTTCTCCTTCCACATCAATAGAGGAAGTTCTATTTTACCTAATACCTAACAAACTCTACAGACTATCTTTCCCAATAGACATACTAAGTAGACCCACATTTATGATCAAATGAAAAATTAAAGTAATACAAGTGTATCTAGCCAAAGATAAAACTTAAAATGCCCGAAGGAAAAAAAAACAAAAAACACTGAAACCCAAAATAGAACCTTTTCCTATCCCTAAATAATCAATATATACAGTTATAACATTTTTCATGATACAAACAACCCCAGAGTTTCTAAAGAAACACCATAATTTTCCAGAAAAATAAATATTAGAAATGACTGTGTTGTCAGAACACATACGTCCTCCTTCTTTTCCTTCTTCTTCTTCCTGGGGTGAGAGTCAGACTCCTGTGAGGGTGCATTTAGCTCACTGGAGTATTCACGTATTAAAACTTCAATTGCCCCTTTAATCATCTGGTCTCTTCTCTTTGTTTCTTCATCTAAGGCTTCTTCATCATCATTAGTAACAGTTTCTGGTCTTGCATTCTTAAAAAACCAAGACAAATTTGGGGAGAATGGAAAAAAATCATTCCAAAGAATATGAATAGATTAAACAAAGAAAAATATTAGATAGCTATATCTACAAAATGTAAACATTAAAAAGGTTATATGCTGAAAATGATGGCTTCTTTCCCCACATATGCTTTTATATATTAAATCTTTAAAAAGAATTCTATGTGTGTATATGTGTGTGTCCTATGGCATACATGTGGAAGTCAAGAGGATAACCTGAATGTTGGTTCAAGATCTCAGAAATCAAACTTGGATGGTCAAGTGTAGCAGTAAAGTTCCTTTACCTAATCAGCTACCTCAGCAGCCTGGTTTCTACAATTCCAATGGTGCAGTAAAAACGTTACCTAGCTAGGAATGAAGGTGCACTCCTTTAATCCCAGTACCCAGGATGCAGAGGCCAGTGATCTCTATGAGTTCAAAGTCAGACTTATCTGTATACAGGTCCAGAACCAAAGCTACAGAGTGAAACCATGTCTCCACAAGTTCTATAGGCCATATACGCTTCTTTCTCCTGAGTCACACATTAATAATGAATCAAAACCTAGCCAGGAATGGTAAAGTTTATCTTTAATCTCAGCACTCAGGAGGCAGAGGCAGGTGCATATATCCAACTTCAAGAATCAAGTTCCAGGACAGCTAAGGTTATACAGAAAAAAAGAAGTCTCCAAAAAACCGAAAAGAATCAAACCATACACAAACGACTTGTTCAATGTTTCAAAAAAAAATTAGTTAGACTCTAATAACGATCATTTAAGATTGAATATCTGATTGGGCAATGATGGCTGATGCTTGTATTCACAGCAGTGGGGAGACAGACATAGGATGTCGAATTTGTGGGTAGTCGGATTACACAAAACCTTATCTTCCCTTCCAACTGGACACAAAAGTCTCAAATAGTTAAAATGAATCTGCAAAGTCCACAAGTGAAGAGTGAAGAATTGAACCTTCACTCAAAGCTGGGAAGGTAACAAATAAAAACAGTCCTAAGGGAAGATGATAACTACCAGGGAAAGCTTCCCTTACACAATGGGACCCTATCTCAAAAAGAAAATCAGTCTAGCATTTAAAAAAAAAAACCCAACCATGCCATTGTTGCTTCTAATCATGCCTTAAAGCCGCCAGATATAAAGTTAATTTAAAACCATGCTTGTAGAGCCGGAAACACAGATCAGCCATCCAGGACTTGTCTAACATGTGTCATCCTCGTTTCAACTGTCAAAACATCAGGAGAAAAAGGACTACAATCTTTCACATAAATGCCAGGCTCTTGGTAACAACACATTCAACTCTACTGAAGCTGAACTTCATGCTCTGTGGAACTTAAGTAATTATAACTTACCAGTTATTTCATAACAACCATCAAGATGTTTCTACCATTAGACATATTTATATGCAGTTAATGAGCCTAATACTAATAAACATTTAATTTTAACAAATCCTTATTCTGAACACATTGTTTTACATTGTTAGAAAGTAAAAATCACAAATGTTTAAAGAAGAAATTTGCCCACAAACATTATGAACATACAATAAGAAATAGAAGGCTATGACAGATTATAAGACATTGTGTCAAGGATAAAACAACCCACTCTATTAAGTTTCTTACTTTCTCAAACCTGCCTCTTCATCCAATCTTCTTGTAGCCAAATTTTCTACTTGGCATCTTAGATAAAGACAAGATGCTTTACACAAATTATTGATCAACAATATGTAGTAAACTGTAATTATGGAGACTTTATTTTAATCAGTGAAATAAGGAAAATAAGGTCTTCAAATCTATACACCTGCCACTAAAATCCTTAATGATACACTATGCCTTTCTAAAAGAGAATGCTCCGGTAACATTTACATTTACATTCTAGGTTTGGAGTATTTTGTTACTTTTGTTTTTGCTCAAAGCCAACATATAACCCCAACGGGCCTGGACTTTGCTATACTTTCTCAGACTCCTAAGTGCTGAGATTTCAACTATGTGCCACCAAAACCAGCTCCCTGAAACTTGGCATTTGATAACTAACTCTACACTATCAAAATATTCATTAAAGAGCATACTACTGTGCCATGTGTGGGGCCAAAGGCCTTTAATTCCAGCACTTGCGAGACAGAGGCAGCTGGGATTTCTGAGTTTCAGACCAAACAGCGCTACACAGTGAAACACTCTAAAAAAGAAACCAGAAGAAAAACATACAATCTGTGTGACATTTCCTACACTTCTAATTTTTTCCCCTCAAGACTCTCCATGGGTTGCTGACCATAGGAATAGGAATGGAGTTGTAAATTCAAAGGCCTGCTAATGTAAAAGAAACTGAGACTCTAAATTACCATTCAAAAAACCTGAAAATTTAAGGATCAACATAGCTATTTGCCAGAATTATAACCATATAGGATCTATAATAAACCTTTCAAATGGCTGATTTCCTTACAATCTACATCTTTAGAAAGAAAAGCTAGGAAAGGCTGTCTCTTAGCTGACTGCTAATTATCATTAAAACAAAAATGTGTTGAAATAACGTGTAAGGACAGAAGTTAATTTGGGATAGAAAGGTCATTAGACAGGTTGCCAACTCTGATCTAAAGCTCTCGCTGACTTCGCCAACAACTATCCATTTCCCAATTTTAACTTCTACCTCCAAATCCAAAATGTATACTAAGTAATACTAACAAAGTAACAAATCTAAGAAACGTTACCAAGACTAACTTCTATAAAATGAAAGAAGCGTTCGGGGGAACCTAAACAAACACAGTTCCTTCAGTAAACATTATGAATTTGGAAGGGACTATGTGAAGATGTTCACTTGGAGCACCTTCATCTACCAGAATATAATACACGTGGCTATCCAGAGATTATCTGTGCTCCAACACTCACCAGTTAATTCTCATCATTTTGTTTTGCTTTCTAAGATATGTACAAGCACTGGCTGGCCTGACTTAATAGGTAGACCAAGCTAACCTCATCAACCAGCCTCTCCCTTAGAAATACTAACATTAGAGAAATTCACCTCGCACACTAATTCATTCTTTTATGTGTATGGATGTTTTTCCTGCACATATGTGTACCACGTGCATGCCTGATGCTGTAGAGAGGAGGCCAGAAGCTGGTGTCAGATCCCTGGGAACTAGAGTTACAGGCAGTTTCTAAGCGGCCATGTGTGTGCTGGAAATCAAACCTGGTCCTCTGCAAAAGTTGCCAATGTTAGTTAGTAACCCTTGAGCCATCTCTACAGCCCACCAGCTTATTCCTGAATGCATGGTTAACAAAACACACCTTGAAACAATCATGGAGGTTTATCTACATTTACAGACTTATTGCTGAGCAAACGGAAAGCAACAAGTAGGGCCAAGACTAGACAGATTAGGTTGGTTAGCTGCAATGAAATACAATTTAACTAAACACCAGTTTTATTTTTTTAAGATTTATTTATTATGTATACAACATTCTGCCTGCATGCAGACAATACTGTATACATAATAAATAAATCTTTTTTTAATATTTATTTATTATGTATACAGCATTCTGTCTGCATGTATGCCCACATGCCAGAAGAGGGCACCAGATCTCATTACAGATGGTTGTGAGCCACCATATTGTTGCTGGGAATTGAATTCAGGACCTCTGGAAGAGCAACCAGTGCTCTTAAACACTGAGCTATCTCTCCAGCCCCCAAAACCAGTTTTTTAAAAATGAAAAGAAAAAATACTAATCTACATACTTAACTATATTTAATCAAGTTAGCTAACAAGGAAACTTTTTGATCTTCCTTTTACCTCAAGTCAGAGGAAACCAAGAGTTGATCACAAAGCTATTACTGACAGTCAATAAATGCTTATTACGTTATTAATTTAGAGGGCATTTTGCTAGGTGATAGGGTGGGTACAAAAGAGAACTTAGTGAAATCATTTTTTTTAGTGAAAAACGGGGATCTGGAAAGGGTACAGAATGTGACAGTCAGACAGGTATGATAGGCTGTGAGAAATGAGACAGTAAACATTAGAGACCATGTGTGTGAAAGAGGGATGTGAGACAACAGGATTTTAAGACAAGACAATAAAGAAATGATAGCAGTCATTGTGTAAAAGTTATTTCCAAATTGAAATATTCCATCTTGCAGAGAAGACCTTGAACAGAAAGATTAACAACTGAAGATAGGTTCAGGAAGTCCCTGAAACTCATCAGCTTTCCCTGACAGAAAAATAAACAATAAAAGCTGAGAGTCGGGCTGGAGAGATGGCACAGCAGTTAAGAGCACTGCCTGCTCTTCCAAAGGTCCTAAGTTCAATTCGCAAATTCCCAGCAACCACATGGTGGCTCACAACCATCTGAAATGAGACCTGATGCCTTCTTCTGGCCTGCAGGCAGATACACAGACAGAATATTGTATACATAATAAATAAATAAATAGATAGGTAGATAAATAAATAAATAAAAGCTGAGAGTCCCTCTCAGATAGAACAAATCTGAACTGAGCTGTAGGAAAGCTGACCAAAGTAAATAAATAAACAATAAAAAAATTATAAATTAAAAAAACCACCAGACGGACTGCCTGAATGAAGTAGAAAGCAGTATAGTTGTCAGAGTGACTCTGAAAGGACATGCTCTAACCTGCTGAGCTGCCTGCAGGCTGTGAAGTCTGCTTGAGGTTTCCCGATATCTGTGAGCTGTCACTCATGTTGGAGTGGACCTTGGTGAGGTAGCAATCTTTGAGTCATTCCTGCTCCTGTAACCCCTCACCCATATTCCTGAAGTAACCCCAGTAAGATTCACTGGTTCAGCCAGGTGGTGGTGTTGTATGCCTTTAATCTCAGCATGCAAGAGGCAGAGAGAGGTGGATCTCTGTGAGTTGAGGCCAGCCTGGTTGGTTTACAAGAGTGAGCTCCAGGACAGGTTCCAAAACTACAGAGAAACCCCATCTTGAAAAAACAGAATGATCATTGGTTCACCAAGTTGAACTTTGGTGGTATTTACTATATTTTGGTCTGTCACTGGCTTCCTATATGGAGTGAGTAGACCTGTGTGTTGTCTCTCTCCAGGAAAAGTTTTAACACACAACAGCTATATGAATCAAAGGACATGTTAATTATAACTGGATGGACAAAGTATTAATGGAGGAGCTTGGATGGGCAATAAGGACCAAAAAAAAATCAAGTAATTAGTAATAATATAAAGAAGAAGTCTGGGGCTGGAGAGATGGCTCAGAGGTTAAAAGCATTGCCTGCTCTTCCAAAGGT
>LOJH01001833.1:0-13958 GCA_001685095.1 Ellobius talpinus
GGGACCGAGCACCTTCGCGGCGGTGAGCGGCGCGTGGCGCGGTGGCCTTCCGTCGGAGCTCCCGGCCCTCGGCGCCCTCTGGAACTCCGGTCTCTGCAGACGCCCCAGCCGGTTCTGCTCTGAGCTGCTCAAGCTTTGTGCGAAGAACCTTCAGAGTTCATCTGGTTTTAAATAAAAACTTTTCCTCAGTTTCCACTTGGGGATTTTTGCTTTGTTTCCGTGCAGTTTGCAGTACTCTCTACCTCCTTGCCTCCTTTTTCCTCCCGGTGTATTATCCGCGGGGCGGACCTGGGATGAGCGTTTCGTAATTGCAAGCAGAACTGTGAGAAGCCACGTCGGAATAGTACTCAAAATGGACAAAAAGTCCTTTGAAACGGTGCTGGATGAAATTCGAAAGGTAACTACTTTGATCCCTAAAAAGAGATAATTGTCGTGGTTACTTTTCTCTGGGGTGTTATGTGTAGATAGTGCAATATAAAAGAGTCATCTCATCGCCAAAGGTACTTGACTTTCCTGTGTGATTTTGGTAGGTTGCACGGTTCAAAGAGAAGATAAGCCACCTGACTGGCTCAACTTGAGAAATCACTGTGTGTGGTTGGTACGGGAATTACGTTTGGGCTGCCCACAGTTCTGGAGCCAACTGTAAATCCTTACTAAGTCAGACCTTTTGGTTAAATAACATTTGGTTCAATGTTTCCATGTCCCAGTAACAGGGAAGACTCAACACTGGAAGCAATAAGTAAGACCTAGAAAGTTGCTTTTCAAATCTCAAGCTAAGCAGAATCTATTCCCTGCCTTGGCTTTTTTTCCTTCTGCTTTTTGAGATTGTTTTATATTTCCTTTCTCCTAATATGAACCACACAGCAAATTTGGAATGTAGTGTTGAGTCTAAAAGTATCTCCTGTGCGAAAATAAAAGGTTACCTCTTAGACGGAAAGTGTAGTGCTGTGATCATGAGCCACCGCCGTAGAGCTGGCTTTTTTTCTTCCAAGTAGACTTCTGCTCCTGTAGATTCCCCTTGCCTAATTAAAATTTGAAACAAAATGTCATTTTACCGTGTGCTTAGAATTGCCACACTTGGCTCCTGAACTGATTTTTAATCACTTTTGTGAGATGATAAATTTCAAGTTAAAGTAGCTGAGAATGCAGACTTGCTTTGGAGGAATGCAGACAGTCCATGTGTGTATCTTCTCCCTTCTCAGCCTTGTGAAAATGTCTGGTAGTAAATATCTCCGAGGGACTTGGGAAGGTTCCGGATATGAAAGTCTGCTCATCTGACGCAGCCTGTAATTCCACAGTTCTGGTCTTAAATCAAAACGTGCTGGAGAGGCATTTCTTTTTCAAAATGTGATTAGTAAGAGCTGTGAATTGGAGCCCTTCCTGTTTGACTTCAGTTTCCCCATCTGTGGAGTTTGGCGGTGGACCGGTGTACTCCCAAGTTCAGTCTCCTTCAGTAGCTAATGCTCACCCAGGAGTCTGGCGTGGAGGCCCTGTAACCCTGAGCTCCGTGCCCTGTGCGTGGACCTACAGCTAGACTTCTCCATCATTGGGGGAGGATTTGAGACGTGATGTCATCAACTCAAGCCAGGATTTGATCCTGAACCTTGCTTTTTACTGTCTCTGTAATGGTAATGATCACACGCCTCAGAATGCATTTCTCAGCATGCACTGTAAAGATTAAACTGTTGAGCACCCTGAATGTTTTGACTGGTCATTGCATTTGCTCCTAGTAGAATGATATATATGAAAAATACAAATATTGTAGCTATTTGTGGTGAGAAGAAAATGGCTTGTTCGTATTTTGTGATGAGTGGCTTGCAAGCTAGGGTGATTTGCTTGGTCTACTGTCTCTGAGAGGAGACTATGTGACGTCCGTTAGCACTAAATAGGATGCCAGGTCAGAGGCTCCAGAGAGGAAAAAAGCCATTAATGAAACTCCTGTGTGTGCCAGATCTCTAAGTATTAGGACTTCATTACAGCTCATTGAGGTTTATGTTTGGGATTCCCCATTATGAATGAGGAAGCAAGCTGTAAGGTGCCTCTTGAGGCCACAGTGGTAGTTCCAGGTCATCTTGGTCGATGTAGTGAGACTTCTCTTGGAAGAAAGAAGAAAAAGGAAAAGGAATGGTAATTTGTATCAATTAGAGATATTTTGAAACTAATTAGACATTCAGGAATTTGATACATCATTTCTACTCATGTTGACTATATTGCAATGTTATTTCTTTTGTGTAAGTGTTCATGTAGACCCAGCAGGTCTAAAAGGTAGCATTTCTTGTTGTGTGAGTTGCTGCTGCTCCCAGCAGAACAGAATGAGACTAGTCTCTATCAGGTTGCGTTGGGGGGATATCTAATTTGGGTAGCTCCTTATTACCATGCTGCTGATGTATATTAATTCTTTTTTCCCCCTTTTCTAGGCTGTTTTGACAGAATATAAATTAAAAGCAATTGAATATGTTCATGGGTACTTCTCCAGTGAACAGGTATTTGTCATTTTTCAAAGGCTTTTTTTAATACTAGTGTTGTGGTTAACGTCTGTTTACCTATTGGATACATTCAGAATTGTATTGACTTTGTGGCCTTCTTTGCTTTGGAGCTTTAGAAACTCTTAAATCTCGCAGAAGGCTTTACAGGATGTGAGCTCCAGGGGCAGCTTATGTGCTGTGCACTCAAGCCACAGTCCCTACTCTATATGTGTCCATCTGAAAACACACTGTCTTTTTAAGAAGCAACTTAAACTGTCAGTTGTTCTTGGGAAAATATCAAAAGTTCATGAACTCGGGGCTTGAGATGACTGGGTGGTTAAGAGCACTTTCTGCTCTTACAGAGGGCCCAGGTTTGTCTCAGCACCCACATGGTGGCTCACAACCCTCCAAAACTCCCGTTCCAAGGCATCTGATGCCTTCTGAACTCCTGGAGCACCTTCCAAGGCGTCTGATGCCTTCTGAACTCCTGGAGCACCAAGCTCATGTGTGGTGCACATACGTACGTGCAAGCAAAACACTCATACACATGAATCATAATCTTTAGTTAAAAAAACTTCTGACGTTATGAATTTGTAAATTTTACTAAATTTGTATGGTATTTATAACAGTTTGAAATTCACTGTATGGCCAAAGAAGACATGAATAAATGCTGAACTGTTTGCTACACAGCCAACAGACTGATGTTCTGTTCCTTTGTGCTCTTTTTTGAGGTTCTCTTTCAGGACAGTGGCCCAGGGTCAGGGACTCTAGGTGCTCTGCTCACTCCTGACTGGCATCACGTAGTATTTTCACCTTTGCCTCGAGGCCTCTGTGGGTGGTGGTAGGAGCCCCTAAGACCCTGTCTCTCACAGTGCAGTACTGAGCTAGATCCGTGACTGACTGCTGTCGTGTGCTCTGCGGATTCAGACCCAAGGGCAGAAGTAGATCTGCAGGCCTTCATTCAGCACCACACACCCCAGTGGATGATCTGAAGCTGCCGCCTGGTGCTGTGTGGTTTCCATTTGTAGCATTTTCACATCACCACACTGGCNTTATTTATTTTGTGATACTGAAGATTAAGCCCCAGGGGCCTTGCACATTCTGAGAAAGTGCCCCTCCACTGAGCTACCTCCCAGCTCTCTTTTTTCTTGAGACTCCTGGTGTTAACAGACTAGCTGGTGTTAACAGTCCTGCACTACCAGGCCAACTCTAAATTGTATGTCTCCTTTCTTAGAAAAGAGAGAGAGAAAGAGGAAAAACATTTATTGTGTGGAGTAGACAGGACAAGCCATTGCATTCATGTGGTGATGTGAGGACAGGTTGTGGGCATCCTTTCTCTCCTACACATGGGTCCCAGGCATCCCAGCTAGGTCACCGGTCTTTATGGTAATCCCTTGAGCCATGGAGCCATCTTGCTAGTCCTGTATATTTTTCTTTCTTCCTAGACGAGTGCTGTCCACTAGGTTCTGTGATGGTAGAAACATTTTTATCCACATCGTCCTTTGTGGAGGCTGTTGGTGTCATGTGACTCTGGAGCACTTGACGTGAGGCCTGTGCTGCTATAGGACTGAGATTTTAAGTTTTATAAAGTGTCTGAAGTTTGCCACGCTGTTAGACTCTGGTGCCATGCTCATCGTCTACACACGGCAATGGGAATTCCAAGTGCTAAGATCTGTCTTAAAGAAGCGTGTGCAGATGCTGTCATCAGAGCTGAAGTGTCTCTCTGTTTGCAGGTGGTTGACCTCCTCAGGTACTTCTCCTGGGCAGAACCGCAGCTGAAGGCCATGAAAGCACTCCAGCATGTGAGTGTCTCCCTTCTTCTCACTATGTGCAGAGTAACACTGTCATTCCCCCGTCTCTGCATGAGCCAGAGCAAGCTGTGGTTTGTATCAGAAAAGCTAGCTTAAATCCCAGTATACTTTGGTACTATGTTAAAAAGTGAAAGCCTTCCAGGGTGTGAAATTGAACTGTGCTACTGTTCAATTCGGTCCTAATTGGAAAACCGAGGGCATATGCTCGTTGCAAAGCAGAGTCCTGGGATTTAGAACCTTAGGATTCAGGTTCTGCAGCATCTGCCGCTGCGCATCACTTAGGCTAAAGGAGGCCCTGTCATCAGGAAAGATGAAGCTCAGTCCTTCCCCTGACTGTGACTCTTGTGCCTTGCACACTGAGTTGAGTCCCCTGTGTGAATGCCAGCTCTGTCGGTGGCCATTCAGAGGAGCTTAGGCTTGTTACAAGCGAGCACATTGGAAACCAGAGATCTATGACACATGTACAACGTCGACCTGCTTCTGAAATGTTTTAAAAAGCCCAAGTTTAACTCAGTATTTCTAGGATTCCCCTGAGTTGCTGGGGCTTACCTCTTGCTGTGTTCCTCTCAGCTAAGAGGTAGGCTATGACCTGAAATGCTTATACTAACAATTTAATTATATAATTGTTATACTAACAATTTAATTATAGTTCCCCAAAGTAGGTAGGGTCAGGCACAGAAGCCTTGTGTTGAAACACGTTATTTTTCTGATAGAAAATGGTGGCCGTCCACCCAGCGGAAGTGGTTAGCATCCTCAGCTGCTTCACCTTTAGTAAAGACAAACTGGCCGCTCTGGAGCTGTTGGCCTCGTGAGTACCTCTTTTACTGCCTGTTCAGATCCAGACGCGTACCTGCCTCTCGAAGCCCCTGCTCTGTGTCGGTGTGACAGTTACATGAGGCAGCAGGATGCTGATGAGATAGTGTGAAAAATGATCTGTGTGAATGTGTCAGTTGTGGAGGGAAGCTGAGCTCTAGTGACATAACCCGTGGAAACAGCTGGTGTGACATCACACATCTCTCACCTTAGAGACTGAGGCAGGGGACCTTGAGTAAAACAGTAAGAACTCGTCTCAAACAAAAATGCCCATGTTCTGGGAAAGCATGGTACTGGGTTCTAGTATCTTTACATAGTCGATAGCCCTGTGCTTCCTACAGATGTGGACATGGCTTCCAGAGTAGCGGGTCCTTCCCACATCTGTGCTCGTAGTTCACAGTCAAAAGACTGCCTCACACCCCTGCATGTCAGCATGTGCTTCACTTCCTTCCTATCCTGAGTAACTCGAAGGACAAGCTGATGAAAATATAGGATGTCCATTGAGCAGGGCACCTGTGACCTCAGAGCCTGTGATTACCCAAGTGATGGAGTGATGTGGGTTGTGCAGTGCTCTGCACTTGACCTTTGAGAATCTTATGTGAGCATGAGGTTGAGGAGAAGGAACCCTCTGCAAAGTTTAGAGGTGGGGGGAGTTCAGTTGCTTATTCATAGGCAATGTAGTCTATAGTTCAGGATGTGTTGCTATGTCCACAAACACAAAGTGTGTTATAAAGACATTTCTGACCTCTGTGTGTGTCTGCCTGGGTCCTCAGACAGAAGCTAAGTCATGTTTCCTTGGCAGAAACATCGTGGATGCACAGAACTCGCGTCCCATTGAAGATCTGTTCAGGATCAACATGTCAGAGAAGAAACGGTGCAAGAGAGTCCTGGAGCAGGTACTCCTCCCAGCCGCTGTGCAGTGAAGCACCTGCCTCACGGTGGCAGTACTGGGGACAAACGTAGACATTCTTGCGAGCGAGGGGGCACAAGCAGGGCCTTGTAGAAAAGGCTGTTGGGGGCAGAGGTCACTGGGAGTGGAAACCCAGTGGCGGTTCACCCTGCAGACACTCATGTCTTTCCTCTGTAGAGCGCTGCCGTGGCGCAAACCATTTTATCCTCGTGCACAGGAACAATGACTTCACATTGTGTTGTCAGCATTCTCACAGTAATCAAATTCATGGCAGTGAATACTAAATCCGCGCTCCGCGCATCTGTAAAGGGGGCAGGGTATCTACCCGAGCGCTGGAACCTGGACTTGCCATTCGCTGTTGCAGATTCCTGAGGCCATGCTGCCTCCCCTGAAGGAGCTGCTTATGCTCTGCTCTCTGGGCCCTGCTGTTCACCTGTGTGATCTTTAAAGTCTCCCGAGTTCAGGAAGGGCAGCTCCGCCTCCCTCCTTGTTTCCCTGCTGAGATGAGCCTCACCCACATCTCTTTAACAGACTTCTCCCCGTTCTCTTGACAAAACCTTAGGGCTGTGATAAATATAGTTGTAGTTTTCTTCCCTCTGGTGGATTCTCTGCATAACTCTGGGTCAGAACTGTTCTGGGACCATGTGCTCTATAGAATGGAACACTGTTAATGTAAATGAACTAGTCCAAAAGTCTACTATTAATTTGTCCTAAGGAAATATACAAATTTATAGGTAAGGGTATTTGCCTAGTGTAGTTTATTATGATCAAGTTGAAGTGATTTTCTTTTTTTAAGATTGAGGGGTTGGAGGTGTTTTAAGGTTAGAGGCTGGATTATGCAATTAATGTGTGTGGGAATTTATAAAAATAATTATAAATACAAACAGCATCCCTGTAAGTTCTTTGATATGAGTATGACTGTTTTATGTATAATGCACATGTTATCTTTTATTCCTATAATGCAGTATGCATCCACTGGAGTGTACTAGCCTTACAAAGCCCAAGCACCAGCTCAGTGTCTAAGGTATCATTTTAGAAGTTGAGGATGCAGTGTGAACACCATAGACCTAACCCCATTCCCTGTGTCTCACAACTGAACACTGTAATAAGTTATTCTTAATTTTCCAGTAGTCTGCCTCTTTGGGGTTGTTTTTTTAAGCTTTTAAAAATGCTTTGTTTTATTCTTATTTTTGTGTGGGTGTGTGCGTGTGGATGCCTGTGAAGTCCAGAAGAGGGTGCCAGATCACCTGGAGCTGCCCAACGTGGATGTTGGGACCAGGTCCTCTGCAAGAGCAACAAGAACTTTTTATCAACTGAAACTCCCCTCACACATACACCCCTGTTATTTGTGTGTGTGTTTCAACTAAACTATAACATTTTCAGAGCAATCTCATCACACGAGCTGGACTTGTGTAGTTTTGGACTTTTTTTATTATTATTATTGATGGTTGACTAAAGAAATGGAGCAGGAACTCACTATGTAGACCAGTATAGCCTCACATTCACAGATACCTGCCTGCCTTTGCCTTCTGGGTACTGGGATTAAAGGTGTGCACACTACACCTTGCTGCTAGACAATAGATTTTCTTGAACCTGTTGCTCATAACACTGGTGATGGTGGTTTGGGAATGTAACCATGGTGATATGGTAATGACTCTACTTCTTTGGGTACCATGGTAACTGATGGGTGAATGTGTGAATGCCATGCTGTTCCTTAATTCATGACTTTAGCCAGACTTCCTGTTATCTGGAGTACCCAATGTGATGTTTGAGTTTTGTTAATCACTGTCTTCTTTTTTGCATTACAGGCTTTCAAAGCAGGCTGCAAAGCCCCTCATGCCATGATATCTTCATGTGGAACCATCCCAGGAAACCCCTATCCCAAAGGAAAACCCAGCCGCATAAATGGCATTTTTCCCGTAAGCATGCCTCTACTTACATGGAATTTCCCTTGACTAAGTACGACTGCAGCACAGATCTGTACACTTATGTGCTACATATGAGGACATGCTAGCTCATGATGCTTCTGCAAAGGAATGGAGTCTCGTCTTCAACTTAACTGATAGTCGACAGTCAAATGCCATTAACTGTTTGTGTTACCTGCCTTCAGAACATGCCAGACAAAGGGTGATTTTGCTTTTCTTTTCCAAGCATTCTCAGGATTTTTGACAGTTGCATATCTGAGAACCCATTTTAGGAAACTCCTTGATAAAGCCCTGTGAGAATATTGTTTGGACACCAGTGGGTGGTCCTCAAAGCCCTTGGAAAATAACCTTTTCTAAAGTTTTTACATTTCTATTAGCTGTGTCACAACCCCAGAGCTTCGTGGATTAGATAGCAAACATTTATTATTGCCAATAGTTTTTGTTTTGTTTTCTTTTGTTTGTTGTTGGGTTTGGTCTTTAGAGACAGGGTCTCACTCAGTAGCCTTGGCTGACCTGGAGCTCACTGTGTAGACCAGGGTGCCCTGGAAGTCATAGAGATCCCACCCACCATTGCCTTGGATTAAAGGCATGAACCACCACATTGTACTCCTGCTTTTCATAATTCAGAAAGCTGGGAGTGGCTAGCTCTGTAGCTCTGGCTTGGGTTTCATCCAAAAGCTTGACTGACACACATAGATATTCTTTTCTTTCCAGGCTCACTTAAATGCCTGGCAAATCAGTGTTGCTTGTTGTCAGGAGTCTTTATTCCTCACCACAAGGGCTTGAGTACCCTAGTGACATAGAAGCTGCTTTCCACAGTGCATTGAACCAAGCGGAGGCAGGGACAGCTGTGGCAAGGCCACTCAGGCTTGGGTGTCAGTGCCATTCTTTAATGTCATGTTAGTGAAGCAAGTCAACCCTAGTTATTCTGAGATGGATGGTGGAGGCAAGGACCGTCTGGGAAGCTGGTCTCCATCCCGGTGTGTCCTACCTAAGGACACAGTCTGTGAGGACAGCCTGATATAGAACAGATCAGAAGAAGCTTATTCTGTTCTGATCTCTTCTGAAGAGCAGTCTTTAATGGGGCCTTAGTTGCCAGGTTTCTTTTTCAGCTTCTAAGTCATGGACACTGGCATTAAAGTTTGTGTGTGTGTGCGCGCGTGTGCATGTGTGTGTATGTGTGTGTGTGTGTGTGTGTGTGTGTGTGTGTAGAAAGTGTTAGAGAACACATCATCCTTCTCTCTGTTATCCTTCTGCCTCTGTGGCACAGGAGGGCTAAGAGGAGGTCAGGCAGCAAGCTGGGGCTGGATTGGGTCTAGAATTCATGACTTATTCTTGACAAGTTAAGTCCCTTTCTTCAGAATAATACAGCGTAGTTGTTTGTTGTTATCTAAAGTCTCTGCTATCTTTATTTTTTTTAAATAGGGAACTCCTCTGAAAAAGGACGGTGAAGAAAGTACCAATGAAGGCAAAGGAATAGCAGCACGGATTCTTGGGCCATCCAAACCAGTATGTGTTGAAAGAAAAGAGAAACAAGTGTTAATTCCTATATGTGTAGCTTTCTGAATGAAATAAGTTTTATGTGTGTTGCAAAGTTTAAATGTAGAAATTCCAGATCAGAGAGAATGACCTAGAGTTTGTAGTGCAAGGACGTGTTGGTGTTCGTGGCTCTTTGGAGCATAAGTGTTTCAATCTGGCCACATTCATCTGCTCAGATGAAGATTGGAGTGTGGTGTTTATTTTAGACAGGGTTCTGTTGGCTAATTGGTGTTAATATTAGTGAAACAGCTGGGCTTGTCCTTTCAAGGGATGATTGCAATGATTTGAAATGTAAACAGAACAGGAGAACGGGACCTCTAGAGTGGAGAAGTGCAGAAGTACTCGTGGCCCACACATGGACCTTGCCTTCTCCACCCATGCACGATAGGAGAGTCAGTGGTGACTGTTCCTGAGGCCAGGAGGAAACGGTGCCTTCCTGTAGTGGTGTTTTCCTTCCCACCCGCCAGTTCCCAAAAGCAGACTTGGAGACTTAATTATAAATACTTGGCTGGTAGCTTAGACTTGTTACAGACTAACTCTTACAACTTAACCCATATTACTTACCCTCTGCCACATGGTGGTACCTTCTTTTTTAACACAGGACATTTATCTTCTTTCTGCATCTCTCATGACTCCCCTGACTCCACCCTTTGACCCAGTAGTCTTTCTGCCCTGAAAAGTACTGCCTAGCTATGGGCCATTCAGCTTTTTATTAACACTGAGAGCAATAAATATTTACAGTGTATAAAGATTGTTCCACAGAATGTCCCCCATTTTGTCTAATTAAAAAAGGTTTTAACTCTGAAATAGTAAAATTATATACAACAAAAACAGTTAAAAAGAATTGCAGTTACAATATCCAGTTCATTTGTATTTGGCAAAATTAGAGAAAATACTCTGTTATCCATCTTATCCTTGTGAACCTAAGGTTTTATACCTAATTTATATTTTAATCATAACTAAGGAAGACTTAAGGAATAACTAAGTCAAACTATAGTTAGTCTTTAACTCCATCAAAGACCCCCAGAAGAGTGAAATGTTATCTAAAGACAGGGACATCTGGCTGCTTGGATAGTCACCTAGTGTTCTTCTGTGATGTTGGGACATCCAACTTTGGCCTACAGGGCCTAATATATCTGACAGACATTTTTGAGAAGCAGGAAATTTTGAAGGACTTTCTACCTTATCCATTGTCTGGGAAAGTTTGGAAGTTGCTTTTGTGTGTGTGTGTGTGTGTGTGTGTGTGTGTGTATCCTTGAGGCAAGGGCAGTTTCCTTGTCCAAATGGCTAGCTTTTGCCATAAAGAAAACAAACTCCATACAGAGTTTCTTCAATGCCCATCATTTTCTCTTAAGTAGATTGGTGCTGCCAGGACTAGACATGTCTCATTGTCAGGAAAAACCTAGGTTATTAAACATATTAAATGCCACATTCTGTAGGTCTTTGAAGTGTTTGAAGATCATCTATCTGTCTAAATATATCTGTATGACCTTGATAACATCTAATGTGACTACAAGTTTAATTATTGATGACTAACTACTAACCTGTATTTCTTAGTTATACATTACATTTTTAAATGAGTTGAATAAACACAATACCCTAAATAAGAGCAGAAACATATATACAGTATAACAGTATAACTTTAAGTTTGTATCAAACTTAAAACCAAAATTCATAACAATGTAAAATATTTTGAGATTAATAGTTGTTTTTTGAATTAAAGTAGATTCACTAATCTACCATTTTTTATTTCTGTATTATATCCCTCTTTTCTCCTTTAGAAAGAGATCTTTGAATTTAACTTTGTTTAGCTATTTTTCTGACTATGTCCAATAACTTATCACCAACCTCCCTAAACAATGACAAACATTTATAATCCATTGAATAACCAAAACTCGCCCATATCCCATCTCTTGGGAATATGGGTATTCTCTAGACTACTTCTTGTTGTCCATGGTCACTGGCATCTTTGGGAATCAGGATAATTGTTAGTTTGATTGAAGTAGTTTATGAGGTTAGACCATCTCAGCTAGCAGCCTTGAGAGGCTGGATCACCTGGACCATCTGTTTTCATTGGTGTCTGGTTCCCTTGCTCTGAAAATGCATAGACTTTTAAAGGTAACATGTGTATCTGTATTAGTACAAGTATAGACTGTGTGTTATACACAGTTAGCCAAAGATGATTATTTGTTTTATGTTTTAGCGGGTAAAATATATGTTACATATTTTATAGTTTTTTTTAGGTTTGTTTCTTTATGTCTGTAGTCAAGATTTTCAGGGGATCTTCCTCGATCAAACCTGATCATCTTTAACCTGGAATGAATCCACAGCTTCTCATTTCCTGTGGAAATAAAAGCACAACTTCTCCCCTAAATAACATACCTTTTGACTTGCCTTTTGAAGTTGAAATAATTTTAAATTATATAAGTCGTTTTTTCCACTATTTCTTAGCACTTATTGCTTGTTCATTAGCAGTCAAAAAATTTAAAGACAACATAATAACATTTCCCATCTTTATGTGACTTTTTTCTTTTATATAACTGTACTCCCTTTTGAAGGACTTTATTATTTTAAAACTTCATATTTTTTATGAATATCTGTACCCTTTTTCTTTTCTCTCCCAAGCCTTTACACATTTTTAAACACACTGTAACCTGTTTAGAGTTTTTTTTACCAGCTGGGTCTGTCTTTACTGAGCATCTGTAATCTTTTTTGTCTGCATGAGCGAAACCCCAAACTCACCATGCAGTGTGCTAACAGAGCTCGAGCTGACTACTCAGGCCCTCAGGCAGTGACTGGAAGATGCCTCTCTGTACCATAGCCTGTGTGAGAGACTGCAAGAATCTGCCATGTGGCTTAGCTCTTGGTGTTCTGGCAGCTGCCAGGAGATACATGTCTGTACTGCAGCCGGCCTGAGAGACACAAAACTAGGAGTCTGCTTTTGGCTCTGATTTTGTGTGTTTAGAACCTTTTTAAAGCTTTCTCAAGTTGTATGTGGATGTAGGTGCCCTACATTGAACACTATTTGTAGGTAGACTTTCCCACCCACCGGTTCCCAAATAACCAGCATGGAGACTGAGTATTAGTTATAAATGCTTGGCTAGAAGCTTAGACTTGTTACTAAGTAACTCTTAGAACTTAACCCATATTTCTTATCCACCCCCTGCCACGTGGTGGTACCTTCTTTCAACAGGGACGTTGTCTTCTTTCTGTGTCTCTCACAACTCCTCTGACTCTGCCCTTCTTCCCAGCATCTCTCTGCTTCAACAATCCTGCCTAGCTATGGGCCAATCAGCTTTTTATTAACAATGAGAGCCCTACATACACATTTACAGTGTACAAGGCTTGTTCCTCAGCACCTTCCTACCAGTGTATCCCTTTGCCCAGTGATGCCTACTCCCTCTCTTGATCTGGGTAAAATACAGCAATTAGTGTTGCTTTGGATACCTGAGATTCTGTAAATGCTGTCAACTGTAAAATAAAGTGCTTGTGAATCTACAGGTTTCCAAAGAACAAAAACACCGAATTCCTAATGCTAATGATCCTCCTGGTTCTAAGATTCTAATAAAGTAAAAGGACATTGCCCTTGAGGTCATTATGTGACGTAGAGACCAAACCCTGAAGATTCAGTATGTTTTCATAGTGAAGTTAGGAATTCCTGGGATTGACCTAGGCTGGACCAGAAAGGTGCCTGCTGTTCAGAGTCAGGTCTGACCTTTATTGGAGATGATTAAGGATGATTGATTGCTAAAAGAAAAAGAAACATAGCACATTTAGCAAGCTATACCTTTGGAATTGAGTAAGAACCACCTTTCTCTAGTCGGAAGCTTTGATAACTGGGGCATCTTCAGCCTCTTACAACAAGATGCTTAGAAAGACAACTTGTACTGTGTTATCAAGAGATGATTTCTTGATGATGTCTAACCACTGTGCTTCCCTTCCCAGCCTCCCTCAACATATAATCCACACAAACCTGTCCCCTACCCAATACCTCCATGCCGGCCACATGCAACTATTGCACCAAGTAAGCATTTTCTGGGTTTCACTTTTTCTTTCTGCTGTTCATTGAATTGAAAGGACGGGCTGGTTTATGTGTTTGGGAAATCTACAGCACAATTCTGAGAGTTTAATTTGCTGATGGCCAGCTGATGGCGTGCTGCTGAAGGCATAGTTTATTTTTAGGATGTTTTCCTAATTTGATGGTTTAACTGCAGATTGTTTTAATCACACTTTATTATTAGGGCTTTTCACTTTGATAAATGGCCTTAAATGCCCTTTCTTAGGTAGCTGGTGTCCACGCATTTCAAAAAGATCAAGAGTATGTAATGGGACTTAAGTGGGGTGGGTTCAGCCCACCTCATCTTTCAGAAACTGTCTGGACTGGGGGAGTGCAGCAGGCTTGTCTTCCCCTCATTCAGTTCTCATGTAAACTCTCCATATGAGGTGCATCTCTGTGACGAGACAGTTTAGAGTGAAGCACATCCCTGTATCCACA
>LOJH01001833.1:14079-32727 GCA_001685095.1 Ellobius talpinus
GAAGCACATCCCTGTATCCACACAGCTGTGACTCCCGGGTGCATCTCTGTGACGTGACAGTTTATAGAGTGAAGCACATCCCTGTATCCACACAGATATGATCCCCAGCAGTGATGCGAAATTCTCTGTCTTTATCTATGGCTTCATTTTAGGTGCTTACAACAATGCGGGTCTGGTGCCATTAGCCAGTGTGATAGCTCCAGGGGTCCCTCCTCCACCTCCGTACACTCCAAATCCAGCAGGAACAGGTAAAGGCTGCTGCTGTACACTTAGTGCCCATAATTCATCTGTAAACGTGTCTATACGGTAACAGCCTGTTTTATCCATGCAAATATGATTCTCGTGTCCTTTCAGTGTTTTCAATGTTCTCTATTTATGTCTTGACTTTTCTTTTTTGATATCTGTCTGTGATTATGATGGGGAATAGTCTGACTAAAGCTTGAAATCATTTATTTTTCCATAGACAATGAAGACCTCTCCAGTCAATCAAAACCTACACAGAGTCAAAGTAAGTACCAAACAGACCCAAAGACTACTGCTGCCTGTTGTGATCATTGGCTGTTCCCCACTGGAGACTTTAGTTTAGCATCTGTGGAGTGTCTTAGGAGGCTCCTAGGGGTTGAGTAACACAGGCCTGCTGAGAGTGACTTGATAGGAGAGATTTGACATTCATGAAATGCACATATTATCTGGATTTCAATTAATTGTATAAGACTGTGTCGTGTTTGCACTGTGAAATCTGAAGGTCACGTGGCATATACATCCGTACCCACTTAGCATTCTGATGTGGGAAAGGTGATCTTTATATGCACACAAAGATAACCCTTTCTAACAGATAATAAGTCTAGTAAGTCCTAAGGTGGAAAATGATAAGGGCCACTGGAGCCACAGAGGGCACTGAGCACAGGTGGTCTTCATGGGAAAACTCCCTCCCCATGAAGGTGCCCAGTAGGTGCAGCAACTCCTATGTAAAGGAGGGGGTGCAGAGGGAACAGAACAAACATCAGTATTTCTTACTGTCACCATGGAGCCTTGTGAACAAGTCATCTAACTTTATGGAAATAAAATAATTTTATAATAAATTTTAAAGTCTTTACATTTAGTTTTATAATTTAAAAAAAATCCCCCCTTTTAAAACCTACTGAACAGTAATGAAGACTGCTTCTATAGGGTAAGACCATGGTCCTCGGTACTTGATAGCCCTGTGATATTATTTGTTGTGTTGAGCTTTTTGCTGTGCTGGAGGGTTGAGCCCAGGGCCCCGTGCATGCTCTCCATAAACAGCTGGCCTTGCCACACCTCGGCTTACCTATATATATATATATAAAGTGGGAGTGTTGGTCTCAGGGTAATGTGAGGACAGATGGACTGGTGGCCATAGTGACCTAGTTGGGCTGTGACAGATAGTGTGTGATGGTTAGTGTCCACAGCAGGTGACAGGAAGGTATGATTTGTTGTGTAGATTTACCGCTGGGACTGCTAGTGGCAGAGTCTGTGCTCTGTGGATTAGGAGATTTCAGTGAGAATGGCTCTGAGAGCTCAAGGAGGGCCTGCTTGCCTTTTCTTCTAGCTTTGTATTAAGTACATGGTCCTGAGCCTATCAGTGAATAAGGCTGAATTCTCATGTTTCCCGGCCACATGGACAAATGCATTTGTTGGTAGTGTGCATGCTTAGCATGTGCAAGGCTTTGAGTTTAATCTCCTACACCAGAAAAAAAAATAGACCTAAGTGAGAAACATGAATATGGTGTGGCTCTGAATTTGAAGTATGATTCTTTTCTGAAAAAAATGTCAAGGGTTTCACAGTCCCACTGTGCACAATGGCTCAGTTCTAGTGTTTCCTTTGAGTGCCTCCTCCCACCAGGCCATCACTGCACTGACCATGTGAATGTCCTAAGGTCGAGAATCTGCCTTCCACATGGATCGCTCCCTGAAAATGCCATTCAGTAGTTATGGCTGTAGATGGAGGCGCAGTCTATATTGCCTGGGATACAACATTGAACTCATCCTAGGAGGAGGAACCCAAATTACCCCCAAATCCTTTTTTTAATTATGCATAGGGCTTATCAGAATAAAGATAGCATAGCAAACAGAAAATAATATTGAGAACGAGTTCTTGGGTGGTTTGGGAGCTGTCCTCTAAGATGATCCTGTATGGATCCCTGACACAAACTTACTAAAACAGCAAGGCCTGAAGTAGAGGATGAATTAGACACAGTGTTACACTTAAATGAGTCCCCAGGATGGGCTAAGTGAGGCTTAGGAGCTGGTGTAGGTTGTCAGTGTGAAAACTCAGGCTGTGGGCCCCGCAGGGCCTGAGGTAGGCGGTCATACATGTGTTCAGACCTCTCCCCAAGTGAGGGATCCAGGATGAAGCCAGTGTCTGAGCACTGCCTCCTCACGAGTGCTTCCAGTGTTTATGAAGCAGAAAAGTAGAGAAGGAAGATTTCCAGCTCTCCCGGCTTCCTGGCTGATGGCTGGCGCGGCAGGGCTGACTGTCCTGACTGACCACAGCGGCTCCAGAGTGAAGTAGGATGATGGCACCCAGTCCAGTCATGTAAAGAGTCACTTAAAGTCTGCCATCGGTTTTCCTTGATATTTGTGAAATATAACAACAAAAAAATTGGTTATGTTTCTTCTAAATTAAACCTTCCAGCACAGCATAAATCTGCCTCTTCTCTCCCCCCAGCGTTTTCCACTCCAGCAAGCCAGCTCTTCTCTCCTCATGGTTCTAATCCTTCGACTCCTGCTGTGACTCCTGTCCCTGCTGTGTCCCCAGTCAAGGCAGTAAGCCATCCCTCCGTGTCAGCAGCTGCCACTGGGGCCGGAATGAGTGCTCCCAACGCTGCCCTGTCAGTGTTCCCAGCACCCCAGCCAGCCACGCCAAACCCGACTGTGATCCGGACTCCCTCGGTGCCCGTGGCACCTGTTACTTCCGCCCACAGCACCACACCTGCTCCTGTTCCTTCCATTTTTTCTGGCCTAGTACCACTGCCAGGCCCCTCTGCCACCCCTTCCCCATCTCCTCAGGCCAGCTCAACACCAAGGGTCACACTGGCTTCCAGTGAGACCTTTGCTTCCACTTGTGCCCCATTCACCAGCCACTCCCCCGCCAGCTCTACCGCTGGCTCCGCCAGTAACCCGGGCACAGCTTCCCTGTCATCCGTCTTCGCAGGCCCGCCTTTGCCCTTCCCTCCGGCATGCCACAGCAGCATAGCCACCCCAACTCCCTCACTGATTGCCAGTGCTTCAAATCCACATGCTGTAAAAAGCCCTCTCCTGTCTGCCTTAAAAGGCTTCCTCACGTCAAATGACACACACTTAATCAATTCCTCTGCCTTGTCATCTGTGGGCACAAGTGGCCTGGCTTCATTATCCTCTTTTCCCAATCAAAACTCGGATTCTCCCGCCTCAGCCACTAACAAGTGCTATGCCCCGGCAGCTGTTGCTGCCACGCAGAGGTCTTCTACCCCAGGAATGGCCATGTTCCCAGGCTTGCAGTCCCCTGCAGCCGGCGCCACCTCTGCAGCCCCAGCGCTGCCCCCACAGTCTCCATTAGCTACTCCCTCCTCCACGGCAGTGCCAGTCAGCTGTGGCTCCTCAGGCTCGCTTTTGCATGGTCCCCATGCAGGCGGCATCTCATCCACCCCTGCTGCAGTAACTGTGCCCGTTATGATCAAAAGTGAGCCCACAAGCCCCCCTCCCTCGGCCTTCAAAGGCCCTGCTCACACCGGGACTCCTGCTCGCGGTACCTTGGGCCTGTCAGGCGCTCTGGGCCGCGGATACCCCACGACCTCAGTGCCCATTAGTGTGTCCACTTGCCTTAACCCTGCACTGTCCGGGCTCTCCAGCCTGAGCAACCCCCTGGCTGGTTCTATGTCCCTGCCGCCACATGCATCCTCCACGCCCATTGCTCCAGTGTTCACGGCCCTGCCCCCTTTCACTTCGTTGACCAACAGTTTCCCTCTACCGGGCAGTCCGTCTCTCAATTCTGCTGTGTCCCTCACGGGCCCATCAACCACCACGTCTGCAGCTGCACACCCCAGCTCTGGGACCGTGCGCCCAGTGCTGCCCACCTCCAACGCCTCGCCTGCAGCCTTCCCACTCAACCTGTCTACTGCGGTACCCTCACTCTTCGCGGTCACCCAGGGCCCTCTTCCCCCATCTAACCCTTCCTACCCCGGCTTCCCTGTCTCCAGTGCCCCAAGTGGTGCCCCCACACTGCCCTCATTCCCAGGGCTGCAGGCGCCTTCCACAGTAGCGGTCACCCCACTGCCGGTGGCTGCCTCGGCTCCATCACCTGCACCTGTCCTCCCTGGGTTTGCCTCGGCCTTCAGTTCCAACTTCAACTCCGCCCTGGTGGCACAAGCAGGGTATGTGACCAGGCTGGAGACAGATGTAGGTCGCTTCTCACCAAGTTTATGTAGCCGAGTCTTGATTTGTATTGGCTACGGAGGGGTGGGAGGGTAGAAGACCCAGAATGTTCCATGACTCTTCACCTATGTTCGGTAGAGTGGTTACTTGGGTTTGCTGAAATTTTTATCCACTCTGAGTAAGTTTTGCCACAGTGAGTGGCTCACTTTCATGGTTCCATCCCACAGGGACGTGAGTCGATTTGTTTTCTTGCTTTTACCATCTTTAAGCTGCCTCTTTACAAATAAGGCAGCAGCCTTTCCCTCTTCCGCCCTGTCTGCCGTTTGACTTGTTTTTCTACTGATTGTTTTCAGTTTGTCATCTGGACTCCAAACTGCTGGTAGCTCTGTTTTTCCAGGCCTTCTGTCCCTCCCAGGTATCCCTGGGTTTTCCCAGACTCCTTCACAGTCGTCCCTGCCAGACTTGCAGCACAGCGCGGCTGCACAGTCGGCTTTGTTACAGCAGGTACGTAGTGTCCGGAGTAAGACTGCTGGGGTGAACCGCCCTACAGCCCAATGTGGGCGGGAATGGGACTTACCAGGATGTCAGGAGTGTGGTTTGATTAACAATTAGTTCTCCCCAAATTCACAAGTTCTACTTCTCTCCTTTCAGAAGTAACAAAGATGGCAGGAGTCAAATGCATGAATTGTTTTCCCCGTTTTATAGAATTTTCTTAAATCTCAGTTTGGAGACATAATAACATGAAAACTAAAGACAATTACAATTTAATTTGTCTTATATTTAAGCTAGATAAACAGTAAGGCTTCTTCTCTACAAAACAACATCAAAACCCCACCTCCTGACATACTTTTTAAAAGAGTATTTGCCCTCGTGCCTGTGTTGTCTGGTTGTATGTGGGTAGGATCTGGTCCACACCCAGTGAACTGAGGCTCTGCTAACTGTGTTCGTCTTCCTACAGGTCCATTCTGCGTCCGCTCTGGAGAGCTACGCCGCCCAGCCCGATGGGTTCCCTAGCTATCCCTCCACACCTGGAACACCATTTTCTTTGCAACCGGGTCTATCCCAAAGTGGATGGCAATGAATCTGAAACACGGTTATTCTTAGGAGCAACATGAAATTTGCCCAAGAACCACAGTGAACAATCTGACAGATATGAAATTGTCCAATAGTCTGAAAGGGCGTTCTCTTAGGGACACTGGGACAGAGGTTAGGTGTTCAGGTTCCATTCTTAAAGTGACTGTAAGTACCAGTACCCCCATTCCTGTACATGTAAATATGCTGACAGTGAATTGTATGGAGAATAGTGGTTTAAATTATGTGGGAATTTTTGCCTCCCATCCTACAGGGGTTTGAATTACATATGTGATCTATATGACTTGCGTATGTGATCTAGACTATTAAAGAGGAGACGGGACTCTTCATAGCCAAATATAGCCTTAAATCTGCTTGTATTGCCTCCGTGGACAGAAGTGATCATTGTGCCTCAGACTGGGTTGCATGTGGCCGTGGGGGAGTTGCTATTCTAACAAATGCATGCGCAGCTCCAGTTAGCATCCGCTGGAATGCAGTACTCCGTGTGTATTCACAAAGGGGGACTCGAGACCCACTGTTTTTAATGTTACTAGTAATCATGCATACTGCTGAATTTAACTCAATATATTCCAGGTAAAGGGGGTGCTTATTGTAGTCTTTAGAATGACTTTCAGGTGTTTTCAACTAAAAAAAAAATATAGCCAGAACACATGTATAAGGAAGGGAGGCTCAGGATGATTTTGCAGAGCAGTGTTCGTAATCTCAGCAATATGCCCACAAGTGATTCCCCAGCCACCACTATTACTCCTTGTGCCCTGGAAGCTCTTGGTGAATGTTTACAGTCATGGATGTATTTCTACTCAAACGCTCATCGGGAATAAGCGTGCAGCAGCAGTAGAGGAGGCTCGCTCTGTCGGAAAGTGCAGCGTGCGCTACAGGCCAGGCCTGTGGTGGCAGAATGTGACCCACCATCGTCCTGAGCAGTGTCTGCCATGTTAGGGGGAGAGGATGTAGGGCGAACGTAAAACGTAGACTCTGCTGTAGTACATCCCAACATCTAGAGGTTCTACTTTTATAAAGATGGTGTCCAGAAGATGTTGCAAATGTATTTTCCTTTGACATGGGGAGCAAACTTTCTAAGTATATTGAATAATCCCGTATGGCTAGTTTTTAACATTTTTTAAAATAAACTTTATGAATATGACAAACATTGTTGAAGTGTTTTATTATATGCGAGGTACACGGGCTACTTAGTTTTTCTAATTTCTAGGGCTAATATATTGAATATTTTTGTCTGAATTTAGTTGAAACTCCATTTAGAGTACTGATTGCCCAGACCCTTAAAACCCTTATGGGAAAGTCACACAATGACCAACACTTGGAACAGAAAGGTCTCTTCAAGCACAGATCAATACCAATTGATGAAAGTTGTCTTTTTCAAGTCCACATTCAAGATTGTATGAATCTTATGTATGTTGGCCCTTCAGAAAATGGTTACCGATTGAGTAGCCTCCAGTATGATTCTACTGTGAAATACAGGCTATCCTCTGGCCCCTTGAGCAGAACGTGTATCTAGTTTACCTTTTACTGTGCCCTAGCATGCGAGTGCATTGGACATGCAAAAGTTTATGGAAACGTTCAGATAACATTTTTGAATACAGGTAGTCGTCACTGGGGTCTGGCTTTATGTTTGTGGTGCACAAACTTCTGAAGTAACAGCTAGTCTGCTCAGCTGATGGAGGAGCAGAGAGGAGAGGCATAGACTGGGCGGGAGAAACCCGATGTTTACTCACCAGCTGCTAAGGAAACCCTTGGGCAAGTTGCAGGGAGGTAACCTTACCTTTGTGGGTCCAGGAAGACTTAAAAGTTGTTAGAAGTCTTAAGAGATAACTAAGAACATTCTAGAAAAGGTGAAAAACTTGAGAAAACTGCCTGCTAATAGTATAGTTGAGTGGAGTATAGTGAGTCGTTTGAACCAAACTAAGAAGCAAGAGAGACTTAAGTAGGAAGATCACTAAACTTTATTAATCCTCAATACTTTGACAGCCTCTTGAGTTCCTAAAAACCCCGTAGGTGCCAGTGTAAGCATTATAGCTTGAATGGAAAGGTATCCTGGCAGTCGGAAGCCTCAGAATCCACGGTCACTCTGCATAAGCAACCTCACACGAGACATTTATGGGGAGGGAATAAAGCAGGAGGGTGGCTGCCTCTGCTCGGGCAAGGACAGAACAGAAGGAAGGGTTTATATAGAGTTTCTTGGGAAGTGGGGTGGAACTTTCCAGGGTGACGCTCTCCTGGGTGGGGATTGGTGGGATTTCAAATCCAAAGCTTGGGCTTTTTACACTGTATGGTCGGGGCAGAGTTCAGCCATTAGGGCAGTTAAGAGTGTTCTGTGGGTGGAACCTGGCATTTGGAGGTCCTCAGGGGAGGGGCAGCTGTCCTCTGGGTAGAACTTCAGCTAGTGCAGGAACGGATGGAGTAAAAGTGTCCAAACTGCAAAATCCACCCCACCCTACCCCTCCAGGATTAAGAGAGAAACGGCCATCAGATAGTTCTTTGTCTGAGGCCAACCTGGGGTTACTCTACCCACAGAAAAATGGCCTCTGATCCTGTTTCCCGGACCCCTCTGTAGGGACTCTGGGTGTTTATTACTTGAAGCCACCGTTGCTTTCGAGGTGGAGATGTTCGGAACATTTTGCAAGAAGAAAAACAGCTGTTTAGTCATCTTCCTAGGGGACGCTTGGTGAGTTCTCCCGAGATGCTTTCTAGCGGCCCCTGGGAACAATTACTGTTTTTGTTGTGAATCTTGCACTTCCTTGAGTGGCAGCTACAACATAAATGGCATTTGGCCAATATTGGGGAAAATATCCTTAGAATAATAAGCTAAACCTCTGCTAGATGACCAGAAAGGGGCATCTGATTCAAAGGAGAAAGTTTGTCCCATTCTGGATAGAAATTAAATATTGCTTAGGCATAAGAAATGGCTCTAACAGGAAGCTTTCCTATTGCTATTTACAGCACATGTTTGTCATGAAGGATGATGGCAAGATGGTAGAGCAAAGGCTAGGAAGAAACAGAATCTATGCATCAGCAACACAGAGCCAGGGTGAGCCTGGAACTTCAGGGTTTTTTTTTTCCTGTTTTTGTTTTGTTTTGTTTTTCATGGGATTTTCAACAGGTTCAGCTGATCTAGAACCTTCTTTGTAGAGCAAGCTGACCCCCAACTTTATGGCAACCCATTTGCCCCTTCCTTCTGAATGCTGGGATTACATGCTTGCACCATCATGCCCAGCTCCTAAGTTTTCAAACTTATAGAAAATAAGGGTCATGCTAGATGAGGGAGAGAGGAGGCCTGATCACAGTATTCTTGTAATAAATTGAGCTTGGGCTCTCTGGAAAAGAAAAGAAAAGGGAGACATTGAATTAACTCAGCATTCCCCACTTTGAAGATAACTGAGTCACAATTATATTGGCTCCCACTCCTGGTAATGATAACTACCCCTTAACAGCTCCAAACAGCATTCCATTTAAATGCGACATTGGAATGAGTTCCACACAAATAACTTGTTGGTAAATTCTATTATTTTCATTCTGCATATAAAAGTCTCACTCAGAAGGCAGAGGCAGGTGGATCCCTGTGAGTTCGAGGCCAGCCTGGTCTACAGAGCGAGTTCCAGGACAGGCTCCAAAGTCACACAGAGAAACCCTGTCTCGAAAAACCAAAAAGGCAAAACAAAATCTGATGCATGGTCACATGGCTAATACATGACAAAGCAGGAGTTTCTGGCCACTCTGGCAGTGTGGGCTCCAATCTACTTTCCCAGCCCATCCCCCAACATCACTTCTACACAGAGCCACAAGGATGAAGGTGTAGACTGGATGGACCCCACCTCATGTGGGCTCATTCGCATTTCTGCTGGAATCTGGTTTTCTGGACCAAGCTTCCTTGTCTAAAATTCTAAAATCCCACATGTATCCATATAAAAGCCATGCTAGAGTTTGCAGAGAAGACAATTAAGCCCTTGGTAAATCTAACCACACCGTGGGAAATGTTTAAAGATGCTCCTGCTAGGAGTAAAACAACTAGATAGGTGGAAAAAGAAAGCTTAGAAGACGCGAGCTGACAAAGCTGTCGGTTTGGTCCTGTTTTGTACTTTTACACAGGCGGAAGTAAATATTTAGGATATTGATGCGAGAGAGGGATTCTCAGTATGAGAATAAATTTACCGTGCCACTTGTTTCTAAAAGTGTGGTAAAAAAGGAAATCCTCGGCCGTGTCCTTAGGTTTCTATTACTTTGATACACACCATGACTAGAAGGAACTGAGGAGGGAAAGACTGGTTTCATCTCAGGGCTCACAGACCACTTGGGGGAAGCCAGGGCAGAAACTCACAGTGGAACTGCAGCAAGCACCACTGGGGAACACTGCTTCTCCCTCTGCATGGCTGGCTCAGCCTGCTGTCTTATACAACTCAGACCCACCCGCCTTGGAGTAACACTGCTCACGGTGGGCTGGACCCTCCCACACCAATCAAGAAAACGCTGACAAAGACAAATGAGTCTCTGAGCAGCACCGCCAGGAAGCTGAAGCTCTGAGTCTGAGAAAGAGCTTTGCCTCCTAGGAACCTTTATCATCATTCCCTTATTTATCCACTGGACAAACATCTGTTGAACATCAGCTCTCGTCCAGGATGCTCCAGACACTCCGGGTGTGATGGGGAATAACCTATTTATTCTCCACATAGAAATGTGGTATCAGGCACGGGCCAGCATGCCTTTCCTTTAAAGGGGCGTAGAATACTGAAAGTATTCTACAGCCTATGTAGGTTCTGTCACAGCTACTCATTACTGAGGTGGCACAAAAGTGCCCAGAGATGATACAGGAAGGAAGGGACGTGGCTGTGCGAAGTAGTGGTTTTACTTAAAGCAAACAGGTAGCAGGCTAAACCCGGCTGGTCTAGAAGAAAAAGGAAACAGAAGTCCAGCATTGTTTGCAGAGCTCTCAGTGCAAAGGCCCTGAGGCAAGAGGCTGTTTCAAGTTTTAGAAAGCTGAGTGCTGGCTCGTGCCTGCAATCTTGGTACTCAGGGCAAGGGAGGGTGAGGTATTGAGGCAGGAGGATTCCTAGGAGTTCAAAGCCAGCCTGGGTTAGAATGAAATCCTATCTGAAAACAAACACCTAAAAGCCTTAAAGTAATTGATGGATGCATGGGGAGAGGGGAATGCCAGGGAAGGGAAGGACTGGCCAGTAGTTTCAAACTTTGCCTGGGACATCTGTGACTTTATGACTTTAGCCTCAAATGCCCATCAGTTAGCACTTGGGTTATCTTAAGGATGTGATACGATTAGGTTTGCATTTGAAAGTGTTCTTACTGCAATGTGTTAGATGAATTAGGTTGCATTATTGCATTATAATACGTGAGAACAGACATCCTTATCTATCAGACAATGAGTTCCACAGGGGCCTAGCAATGTTTTAGAGTAAGTAAATGATACAGGGTCACATGACATACCTTTTAGGAAGCTCTCTGCTTTTTACCTTTTCTTTTTGAACAAAGACAGAGTGAAGTCAGGGAAGGTGTTTTGTTTATGTTTCTAGGCTTCTCGCACCAGGGTTACCACTCCTCAGGGTGTGTGCCAAGGGGAGGGAGCCTCCCTTGCTCTGACTCTCGCTCCACACACTGCTCAGCTTATGCCTGCAGTCTCGCTTGGATCCAGACCCAGGACCATCTGCCAGATCTGAAAGCATCTCAAGAATGAGATGGATTCACCGGAGAAACTGGATAAGAACAGCTTAGTGGGTAGGTTCCTTCCTCCTCTCTGAATGTCACACACATGTCATTCAGAGCAGGAGTGGAACACTGGAGGGGTGTGATGTGTCATGGGTACACCTACTGAGACTGACTTCAGCTGGGCATGCCTGCAATCCCCGCGCTCTGGAGACTGAGACAGGAGAATTGCCATGAGTTCAAGACTAGACCCTGTCTCAAAGAGGGGCGGGGCCTTCAATTCCACTTAAAACTGCTTGTTTTGTATTTGCCTTGGTTTTGTTTGGTTTTTGAATGGTGGTCTGTAACTTGCCTTGGCTCCCTTTGTGATCAAATAGTCATTTGTTTACCTTTATAGTGCTTTCTTCACTTTACATAGCCTAGATACGGTGGAGGCTGACTTTCCTCCATCTTCAAATGTCTATGATGAAGCTATGACTAAGGAAAAAAGTTAGCTTAAGGTGACTAACTTCAGATAAATGGAGAGAAGTTGAAAGAGTAAGACTTAGCCCATAAGCACCAAATACTATGCTTCATGTTAATGACCGCAATGAATTGGGAAGTGGTTGATTTCTGTTACCTTCTCAGGCCTGACAGTTGAAGAGGAAGTCTTTACTACTGTTTTACACTCGAAGGACTGGGCCTTGGAGAGTTTAGGAGCTGGTTAAAAAGGGATGATGGTGATGTGGAGGAGGGGAGTGTGTCTGTCCGTACGTGGGATTCAAGCTATGCTCTGTAACCTTCAGCTGCCAAAACCGTATTTTAAGGTGAAAGCATTTAGCATTTCTAATTCAGAAAAGAAAAACAGACATTTAACCAAATTGGAAAAACGGTCTTTTTTCTTGACATAGGTATAGCCGTACTGATAGCCTAAAGCACTAAACATCATTTGAGAATTAGTTCTTCTCTCGTCATCCAGGTTGTTGATCTCAAACTTGCCTGGTAGCTGAGGGTACCACTGAACTTCCTGCCTACGCCTCCTAAGTGTCGGGATTGCAGGGATGCAACCACCACATTCTTTTCTTTCTTTTATTTTAAGAGACAAGGTCTCTCGTATTGTCAATAAAAAAGCACAAGTCTCATCTCAAAAAGAATAAGAGATAGTTAATTTTTTTTAGCCAAATATGAGTGACTGTGGCTGAGGAACATGGAGTGTAGCTGTCCCAAACAATACATTCCACTGTGGAAATGGTTTATGGAGTTTTTATAGAAAAAAAAAAGAAATCCCTGAATCAAGACGTTCCCTAAGTACGTTGGTGGGGACATCAGAAAGGGTACAGTGGGGTGGAGGTGGAACCTGCCAATCTCTTAAGTGGACTCCTTCCAAAAAGGCTGGCCTGATGTTCACATTGATGTTGGGACAGAGAGGTGGGCTATAAAGGAGTGATAAGAGATGAAGAGACCCCATGTGAATTTTGCTTCTGCACCTACAAATTCTAGACTTAGAAACTCTCCCCAATTAAGAAAGTCCAACCAACTGATCAGCCTTATGTCGCTTTTGGGGGGAGGGGGTGGGAACTTCGCTTTACACCATATAGCTCAGGTTGACCATTTTCCTGCTTCAGCCTCTGTAGTGTTTGTATTGCGGGTGTGTGTCATGCCGGGCCTCACCTCTCTAACCAAGTGGTTCTACGAGGATTATTGGTTTCCACTTTAACAGGGGCAGACAGCACCTGAGCAGAGGACATGACTGATGCTGTCTCATCAGTGAGGCATCTTAGAGAGGTCATAAGATTTTGTGGTTTGGACTTTTTAGTCAAGTGATAAACTTATATTCTTGCAGAACAAACAGAATTGGGGCTCCTGTGCTGTTGAAATGTATGAGAAGTACAATGTGGATCTTCTGAGACTGAGAGGCTGAGCTTGCCCTTCTCCTGCTCCAACTCCAATACAGTCAGGATCTAGTGTGCAGACCTCCCAGCAAGACAGAGTGTGTAGAGTCAGGGGCTGGTGAGATGGAACAACTGTCTCTGCTCTTGCAGCGAAGCTCAGTTCAGTTCTGAGCGCCCACATAGTGGTTTACAAGTATCTGTAACTCCTGTTCTTGGGATCTGATGCCCCCTTCTGGCCTCCTCAAGCATTGCATAGCCCTGCAGGCACAATAGACATGAAGGCAAACACTCATACACAAAAAACAAACATAAATAAAAATCTTCATAAAACATCAAAACACTTAAAAAAAGCTCAGAACCACTGTGTTTCCACCACTCAGAGACATTTGCTTTAATTTTCTTCCAGAATTTTCTTTATGCTTATAGTTGTACTAATCAGGAGCCCATAGACCGAAGGAGTTTATGCCATACCATTTTTCTATCATTTTAAACATTATAAAATGTTTCTATCACTTTATAATGATTCACAAGTACTTTTATAAACTGTAAAAACATATGCACGTGGGTTGGACACACAGCTCAATTTGTAGAGCACTTGCCTAGCATGCACAAAAAAATACTGGGTTAAATCCTCAGCACAGACAAGAGTACGCACCAGTAATGCCAGCACTGGGGAGGAGGAGGCAGGAGGATCAGAAGTTTAAAGTCATCCCCAGTTACATATTAGTTTGGATCCATCCTAGGATGCATGATGCCGTCCACAATTAACTCATAAAATGTATGTAAAAATACAATATCATGTGTCTGTCAGGGTGTCTGCTGTTTACATTGGTATACATGAAACTGTCATGAGGTCATCTGGAGATAAATTTTAAGGACAAAATACCTGTGCTTGTGGGTAGTGCTGTCATTTCAGAGAGAGAGCGGCCTGGAAGCATGGGGGGGCAGAGCAGAATGATGCAAGGACATTTCCTTTCTGCATTTTCTCATAATGATGTGGGGTCAGGTATACAAGAAGGCAGAAACATGAAGTAGAAATGCATTGGCTTATGGTTCTTGGGCTAATTAAGTCTCGTGAGAGAGAGAGAGAGAGAGAGAGAGAGTCTCTTCTGATGGATCATTATTTCTGACACGAGCTTCCAAATAGACCCATAAGGCCAACCCGTGATGGAGCATCATTCTGAGACTTCAAAGTGGGTTTGAGGGGACCATCCACTCACTCACTGGCTTCTATTGGGACCTAGGAGGGATCCAGGAATGGAACATCCCTCCAAAGCGCTAAACATTCCCAGGGAAGACACAGGAAGCAGCTAAAACCCACAGTGGACCCAAGAGCCTCATGAGTCCCAGGCTGGGGTGCTGCTGCCACATTGGGTCTTTTTTATGAACTGTGGTGCAAGGCCTCTGGAGGGAGGGGTGCATGAGGAGGGGAACTCATGTTGTTCATCACTGACCAGGTCTGATTTAGAAGGGTTTTTTGTTGTTATTATTGAGATGGGCGCTGCTGTGTAGCCTAGGATGACTCACTGTCCTGGTTCAGCTGCACACACGCTTGTATTATCGGCATGAACGACTTTGCGCAATTTTAAATGGACAGTTATAAACAACTTTTCTTTTGCTTCTTTTTCTTCTCATCCTCCCTCCTCTTCTTCTTTCTCCTCCTCTTCTTCCTCCTCTCCATCTCTCTCTCTCTCTCTGTCTCTTGCTGTGCCTCTGTCTATCTCTTTAATTTACTAAAAGCTAGAGGCTGGGAAGATGGTTCAGGAGGTAAAATGCTTGGTGTGCAATCATGAGGGCATGAGTTTAGAAGTCCGGAACCCATGAAAATGCCTGGTAATAATACTGTATGTATCCATTACCCCAACCCCAGTGCCTATGAGAGGGGGCAAAGACTGGAAGATCCCTGGGGAGCAGAGATGCTGGCCAGCCAGCGTTACTGAAACGGCTAGCTCTAGATTCAATGGGAGACCATCTCAAAAATTAAGGACAGACTAATAGATGAAGGGACCGAGCATCCGCCTCTGATCTCCACACCTGCATGCATAGACACATGCATTTGCACGCACATGGACGTACGCACGCTCTCTCTCTCACACACACACGTCCATACGAACACACACAAAACCCTGGACAATTGTCAGGGTCTCACCACCCCACCTGTGGCACTCAAGTTTCTTTCTGTACTCACAACTCCTCCCAGCCAGCTATTGTGATCCTGCAGCAGAAGAGGTTGCTGACATGGGAGCAGATCAAGCGAATGCTGGTGTCTCTGGCTTTGGGGTACAGCTGTCTTGATTAGAACACGTGGCCACCCGACCCAAGGCCTGGCTTTTCACCTCTGCTCATGACCTGTCTGCCCCTGGGCTGGTTCTGCTTTCGGCCTTCGATGCTTTTCTTTTCTTTCTGAGTTGGCAGGGCAAGCCTTGAATTTTCCATTTCAAAGTTAGTGGGATCTTAGATCTTTGTTTGGATCGCCAGTCTTTATGCAATTAAAAAAATTAAAATAAGGTATAAAACAACAATGGGCATGAGACTTAAGTGTTTAGCTTGGAAGGGACAATGGGCAGACTGTATATAAAATAAGAATTCTGTGAACTCTGAGGCAAACAGCACAGGAAACCATTGTTTCCAATACACACCACAGGAAGCTGCCTGCTTTTAGGCTCCTAGCGACAAATATATGTAGGTAAATTCCTGGGAATTGACCTTTAAAGACAGACATAAATTGGTGATGATTATTTTCCTTCTCTATATAAATGTGGAACTGAGAAGGAGGTAGTTAAGGGAAGCTTAAGTCTGAAGCTTTGATATTTTTCAGTGAGAACACATGTACAGACTGTATTAATACTAAAAATCACTAGCAAACAGGATGTAGTAATGATTCTGTGAGCATATAAACACCCAGTATCTTATATTTTGTTTAAAACCTTGATTACATTTCTGTGTGTGTGTGTGTGTGTGTGCGCGCGCGTGCACATTCACATACCACAACAAGGACATGGAGGTCAGAGGACAGCTTGCAAGAGTTCTTTCTTTCCACCATGCGTGTACCAAGAATCAGATAGGTCACGAGTCTTGATGGTAAGCACTCTATGCCCCAGCCATCTCACCAGTGCCAGCGTGTCTTTTTATCCCGCACATGTACGTCAGGTTCACCTCAGAGCAGTTCCATCACTGCCGAGGTTGATGTTTCAGGAACTTAGCTTTAGAGCAGGCAGGAAGCCATTATTACTCATAATGCAACCTTTGTGCATATTTACCCCCTATACATAACACTTAGAAAGGTTTTAATACTAAATATAACTCTAAAATGGAGATAACCCCCCCAGCAAGAGTTGACAACAATCTCACAAGTTCAGACCATGTAGAAGGAGGTACTTGTACTATCAAAGAGGAGGGGTAGGTTCAAACTCCTCAACTAGCATTGACTACTGAGTAAGATTGTCTCTTTACCCTAACACATACTTGACCAGGGATTTATTCCACACACATGCGCAAAACAGATGCTCAAAAATGTTCAACACTTCACTGTTCATAGAAGCAAAAACTCAGGACCCTCTTAAGTAAATATATATATAGTAAATACGTAAATATATATTTATAAGTAAATATGTATAAATATATATTTTAAATAAGTAAATATATTAAGTAAATTGGGACCTGCTGTGTGTGTGTGTGTATACAAGTGGAAATTTCAAAGTGACTTTTGTAGATGGATAAGGAGGAGTCAATGATGACCTGAGCCTCTAACCTGGGCAGGCGCATGTCTGGGATTGCCAGGGTGGTGAATCTAGCAAGGACAGTTAGTTCTAATGCTGCAGTGGAAAATGTGCCTCAAATGGAAGGGACTGGGAGACAAGACTGGAGGTGACTGTCTAGGCAAAGAGAACAGACAGAGGACTGCAGAGGAGGTAAATGGACAACTACAAAGAATTCTAACATGAAAAGCTTGGCCAGATATGCATGTTTTATGAACAAGAAATGATGATTGATGTGACTAAAGCTTCAAGATATTAAGTTGTTGAAGGAGGACTTAAAATAAGCTTCCTCTTACTACAAAGCAGATTGATAAGTCCCTAACTTTTCTATTTTGTAAGTGGGAATAATACAATACACACACACAGATATACACACACAGACACACACACATATGCACACACAAATACAGACATACAAATGTGCACACATGTACAGATACAGACAACATACATATACACACATGTAGATAGACACAGGCACACACGCAGACATAGACATACACATTAATGCATGGATTATCAGTTAGTCTTTATCAGGTCTTCCAAAGTAGGTGACTTCTATCCCTATCTTACTGATGAAGAGGAGACACAGAGTCTCTTTTGGAACAGGCTGTGTAAGGCTCTGGAGTCGGCACATGAGAGACCTTGCACAGAAACTCACACCCAGGGCTTCTCCCATATTTTCCCACATGCTCAGCACTGTCCTCCCGAGGGATGATAGCACCTCCCTGCCCTTCTCAGGACTTGTTTTGAATTTCATGTGGAGACTTCAAGGAACCCAAGAATCTGCTAGTCCTGGTGGGAGTGGTTCATGGACGTATTCCAAGGCATCTTTTCCTGTTTGGATAATGATAAACCATGCGGCCTTACAAAAAGCATAATGATGATTGTCACTGCTGATTGTCGAGAGACGTATTGGAAGGGAAGCTCGATTTTAATTTCTGAGCACCTCCCCATACAAAACATTTTGAGTTACTGCATGTGTGTATGTGGTGTGTGTTTGTGTGTGTGTGTGTTGTGCATGTGTATGAGTGCACACAACTGTTTGGAACTAGACTCACGGTGTGAATGGAGTTAGGTTTGCTCCTCCATCCTGTCAGGCGTGGGCAGTGTCAGGACCTAGTCCTTCCTCACCTACCCTGCCTGACTGCTTTGCTAAGAATCACTTGCACTACAAACTTACCCCTTTCTCCCTTCCCAGGCATCAACAAAACCCGGCTTGGTGTGTGTGGCTGGATTCTCTTTTTCCTTTCCTTGCTGTTAATGCTCATCACCTTCCCCTTCTCCATATGGATGTGCTTGAAGGTAAGGCCCTGGGAAATAGGTGGGCGTCGCCCTGCAGATTGACGGTAAGACTGAAGGTTCTCCTTTAATCTTTCAGATCATTAAGGAGTATGAGCGTGCTGTTGTCTTCCGCCTGGGACGCATCCAAGCTGATAAAGCCAAGGGACCAGGTAGGAAAGTGCGGATGTCTGGTACCACAGCCGTAGCATCTAGGGAATGTCCAAGAAGAAAACACAGAAAGCTGGAGACCTTGTTTCTCAGGCAGCCGACAGATGTCGATCCATTGGGCATGTTAGTGGGAGAGACCACCAGTTAAAGCATTATGAAATCTGAACCTCTGCCTCATAACTCACCCCCGAGTAGTCCAATGAATGGGTAACGTTGATTGGATGCCATTTGTGCCCAGGGCTGTGAAGAGCCAGGTCCAGGGAGTGAAGGAAGACAGTAAATGGTCCATGCGGACTGTTCAAGGAGCTGATTTTTATTATCTTTGGAAAGGGCTAACAGACTACACACACATGTACATGCACACATACGTATGCACACTTTATAAACTATATATATATATATATATATATATATATATATATATATATATATAT
>LOJH01001834.1:0-22290 GCA_001685095.1 Ellobius talpinus
GACGCCCTGTCCCTTCCACCTCTCTGCAGGTCCTCAGCGGCCGCGGCGAAGCAGGCGGCGGCGGACACACAAGCGCAGCCCCGGGACCCCACGCGGCGGTCGGCGGCGACAGCGACAGTAGTAAAGGAGCGCGCGATTGGGCGACGGAGGGGACCCGGAGCGCGCCTTTTGGAACCGCGCGTGGGTGCCGGCTACGCAGGACGCCAAACCTCTGCCGACTGAACGAGAGCTCACACTGCAATTGATTGGGTCCCGCCGGGAGGGCGCGTGTGTCCCAGGGAGCGGGTGCGGAAGGCAGAAGGGCAGGAAGTCGGCGTTCTGCAGTGAGGGTGGCGCGACCGCGCGGGGACCGAGCCTTCCTTATTTATGTGCCTGCCAGCGCTCGTCTGCTTCCTCCGAAGACTTCAGGGAGACTGTCCGAGCTACCATCCCCAAGTGTGAGGACGCAGGGCTGAATGTCGGAACAACATGCTTATCCATTAAACTGCAAACTTTTCTTTTTTAAAACCCAAAGAATATCGGTGGCTTTTGCCCACTGTTAGAAGAGGGAGCCCAGGGCTCTTGAGATGCAGCAGAATCCGTATTTATAATCAGGTCCGATAGTGCTATGCAAGCCCCCTCCACTCAGTAAGTTCTCTATCCTATGGATCTCGCTTTTGAGCTTTGAGATTAGATTGCACGCTCTACGCTGAGTCCTGCAACCTCCATCCTTTCAATGCCCTGTTATTTTTGGGACTGCTGGCCTTTCCTGGAGATTAGAGCGGTCCTGTGTGCCATGGGCTGTATTCAGAGCATCGGAGGCAAAGCCAGAGTCTTCCGGGAAGGAATTACGGTGATTGATGTGAAAGCCTCCATCGACCCCATCCCCACCAGCATTGATGAGTCCTCCAGCGTGGTACTGCGCTACCGGACACCCCATTTCCGGGCTTCAGCCCAGGTGGTAATGCCGCCCATCCCCAAGAAGGAGACCTGGATCGTTGGCTGGATTCAGGCTTGCAGCCATATGGAGTTTTACAACCAGTATGGGGAGCAGGGCATGTGAGTACTGGGGGGACATACTAGGGGTGGGGGAAGCTGCAGGGTAAGGTGGGGGGTGCTGGATCAGTTGTTTTGGGGACACAGGGGTCTTTAGGCAGAGGCGGAACTATCTCCAAGCCTTCTCCAACTATCTGGAGCCTTTACTTGTTGGTTAGGATCCTAGCTCAGTTAGACTTGCCGTGCTATTGTCCCTGGTGCTCAGAGTTGGTCTGTCCTTCCTGGCACGATGCTGAGAAAACAGGAACCTGTGCCTCTTTGGTAAAGCAAGTGCCAGGGCTACCGGGGGTAACCAGAGAAGGCATTACCCTAACCCAGGCTCAGGCCTTCAGGAACCCCTGAGGCGGTCAGGAGTGGCAGAGGCCTCTGAAGCTTCAACACGCCTTTGTAGAAGACTTTTGTGGTGGGGCCTGGACTTGTGTGGCGCATGGGATGGAGGGGTTGGCACCACAGAGGTTCCAACAGAGGACAGCTTTGCATTGTCAGTGGCAGAGGCTGGTGGCAGGGTGTGTGTGTCTGAGAGGGAATTCAGAAATCTACCCTGCAGTGTGCAACTTTGTCTCCCAGTAGAGGTTAAGGGTTAGCATCCGGTGTTCCTCCAGTGGGGCCCTAAGTAAGAACAGCTAGAGATCACTGGCTTCATCTCTGTGGTTTGGTCACCCAAGATGTCATAGATCTCCACAGGGACCTTGAGGCCCCTGGGTCATGTTCTGCATGTTCTCTGGCCCCAAAGAGGGCCATCCCCCATGTGGAAATCATGCTCACAGAAGCAGCCGTGAAAGCCGCTATGACCCAGTGGTTCCCCAGTGGACAGTCCCTGGCTTGACCTCTGATGGCTCATGGATACTGTCTCATGGTCGTTGGTGTCCACTCTGTGTGGCCTCACTTCTCAGCTGTGCACGTGGGGAAGAGGGGTCTCCTGGAGAGTGGGAGCTTACGTTTGACGGATGTCCGGGATAACCTGGTTCACCAGGGCTGAGGGTGGCCCAACACAGGCCAACAAATGTGCCGTCTCCGTTTGGCGACTCCTAAGCTCTAAAGGAAACAGGAAGAGAGGGGCTATGACTTGAAACTGGTCACCCTGCTGGCCTAAGACCATTGGGGCACATGGGTCATTGGGCTCCCTACAGGTCTGCCTTAGAGTTCTTCCCCTTTTAAGACTGTTGCAGCCACAGCTACTCAGAGAGGGGCATTCAGGGAGGCTCTTCCCAAGCAGCCGTCAGCCAGTCCCACACCTCTTTCTGGCTTTGCAAAGCATCATGAGAGTTGCTGAGACATAACAGGCTTTACTCAGGGCGAACCTAATGGCTTCCCTGATGCCCCTCAGCCGCCCCCAGGGGTCAAGAGCCTTGGGACGACTGTGCTTCACTGTTGCCAGTCCTGGGTTCCTAGTTAGATGAACTCTGCGGTCACTTCTCAGGGTGTGACCCTGGGCAAGTGTCATAGCCATTGTGAGCCTCAGTTGACTGAAACAGGCCGATCATAGTTCCTTCTGTGTGGTTTATTGAGAGAGTTACGCAGACAACCTTTGCCCCCACAGTCAGACTAGGCCAAGTTGATGAGAATCCTGCAAGCAGGTGGCTGGCAGCCTCGATATGATTTCAGTTTCAGGTCTCCCAGACAGAAATATGTGAAGTCGGGCCAAGTGGCTGAAGCCACTGAGCTAGAAAAGATGCTGGCTACCCCTTGTGATGAGTTTTCGTCCCAGCCTGGGCCCTACATTTTTAACTTTTAAAATTGTAAAAATAGCTTCAGTTAGGGATGGTAAAAGCGGCCAAGGCCTTTTTCTTTGCTCTCTCTTGATTAGTGCCTGACTCGGCTCTTTCTCCCAGATCACCAGACTTTTGAGTCCCAGGTGGGGCAGGGCCAGCTGCAGTGTGGGGACAGGGGCAGGTGACCGTGCGTTGGAGAAAATGCCGTGGATGGAGCCACTTGTCTGTTCACGACTGGTCAGCAGGACAGCGTGAAGCTTGGTCTTGCTGAGTGGTTCTGTTCTTGCGGTTCCACTGCACGTGGCGCTGTCCCCATCCTGTCCCATGGACACCAAGGGCTGCTTTGCAGGAACTCTGGATTCCACCTTGCATAGCTCCAGACTGTAAGCAGAAACCTTTAGACAGGGTTATTAAAAGAACCTTTGGGCTGGAGAGATGGCTCAGTGGTTAAGAGCAGTGCCTGCTCTTCCAAAGGTCCNTCACAACCATCTGTAATGAGGTCTGGTGCCCTCTTCTGGCCTGTGGGGATACATTCAGATAGAATACGGTATACATAATAAATAAATATTAAAAAAAAAAGAAGAACCTTCCAGGCTGGACACGCTGGCACATACCAGCACCCTGAAGGCAGAGGCAGGCAGATATCTCTGAATTGAAGGCCAGCCTGGTCTACATTGTGAGTTACAGGACAGTCAGGGCTGCATCACGAGACCTTGTTTCCAAAAACAAAACAAAACAGCGCCTGACTGTATTAACTGCGGTCTCTGAGCTCTTAAACCCCAAGTGAGTGGGTGATTGTCTCTACCTGTGCCTGTGCCCTGGTCAGATGCTTCTCTTTGGCAACTAGGGCTGGCAGGGTGGGGGGGGCATTACAGAGGACGCTTGGCTCCACCTCTTTGAGTATTCTACTTGCCACCAACTTGTAACAACCACAGATGTCCCAAAATAGGATCCCATGTCCCCTGGAATGGGTGTGGAATTACTGTTAGACTCAACCTTTACTAATTGGGGCTCTAAAGTGAGCTCTAGGCTCTGGGCCTTGGGAAGGCCCAGGCTGGATTAGGATTTGTATTCTTTACAAATGGGCTTGTATTAGAAATATTAATTCTGACTGCCTATATGAAATCCGTAATATCCCCCAGGATTATCCCTGCTTGAAGTTAGTCTCTGAGCGAGGGTGACTTGGTGGATGGCATTCTGGACTTGAAGTTATTGGAGATGGAGCATTGCCATTCCAAGAGCCACCACCTCAGTCACAGCCCAGCTGTGCAGGGGAATGCTGTAAGATGGCGGCTCTTTCGTGCCCACATGAGAGCATCCAACCCACGGTACTTTCAAAGTCAACCCCCCTCCAAACTGTCGGAGACACCTGCCTCCTCAGCTGTCCTCCGCAATTCCTCAACTGCCACCTGTCAGCTGGTGTAGACTTCTAAGTGACAAGTCAGAGTTTCTTGTCTGTGTGGGAGACACTGTGCGTGCTGTCCCTACTTTGCCCTTCTTTGGCATTCTCTGGGGACCTGGCCCATGGCGAGGCCAAGGCCAAAGCCAGGAGGTAGCTCAGGATGAGCTGTTGTGGGCCGGAGGCGGGAGGGGGGAGAGCAGGTTGGACTTTGTGGTGCCCACCTTTGAAATGGGAATGCTAGTTCCTCCCTGCTTCCTTGTCCCAGTGGGCTGAGTGGATGAGTAAGGTGCTCGGTGCTTGGCACAGAGCCAGCACCCTGGAGCTCTCCCTGCACCGTCTCCCTAGATATCGGGATTACAAATCCTGAGTATTGGATTATTATTCTATACTGTGTGACCAAGAATTAAATCAGGACCCAAGTGTGGTGCCATTGCTCCCCCACCTCCCCGGGTCCCTTTCCACAGCAGGGCAGCCTTGGCTCCTGAGGCCTTGTGAGCTCTTCTGACCCACACGTGTGCTGCCAGGCACATCACTTACAGGGCTTGGAGAGACTCAGGGTAACATTGGAGCTTGCCCTTTCTTCTACCCTGCTATCTCTAGGGTGCACCCCAGGACTTCAGAGGCCCTAATTTGAGGATGAGAACTCAGACTACAAACCCCAAAGCCACTTGCCCAAGGGTGTTTGCTCAGCACCTGAGATCTGGGGGATGGCCTCAGGAGAAATGTACTGGCTGGCCATGTGGCCTCTTCCCGGAGCCAGGGCCTGAGCGCCTCACAGAACAATTGAAGACTAAGCTTCCTGTCTTGGGGCGGAAGGCGGCTTCCCCCATCTGCTGGGCAATGGCCGAGGCCAGGGTGGGGTGAGTGGGAGAGGGAAGTCCTTGCTTCCGAGTTTCAGGGTGGGAGGGAAGTGGTGGGGGTGGCCCAGACTGGGAGAACTCCCTGTGGGCTAGCTGTGACCAAGTGATGGCTCCAGCCTGAATCTGCCTTCTGAGAGTGAGAAGCAAGTGGCCTGTTCTGGGGACGCACGGACGGATGCCAGCAGCCAGGGAGTTCAGGACAATGCGAAGGAAATGCTGGGAGCCCCCACCGTAGATCGGCAGAGTGGAGAGAGAAAACTCCAGTCTAGGCAGCCGCTAGCTGCTGTCTGCTGAGCCTGGCTGTTGCTAGTCTAGCTGCACCTTTTGTCCAGGGCTTCTGCTTTCAGGGTCTGGTTTACAGAACACTTTACCCTAGTCTGGGCTTGACTTCTAGAGACACCATAGGTGACCAGCCTAGTGAGCAGGGGAAAAGTACATACATGTGGAGAAATGAGTCAGGGCTGCATGCCACTCTGTGAAGATCTTGCCCTGGGACTATGGCAGCAGGGAGCTGCAAATACCCCAGGCATCTTGCAGTCAGGAGAGAGAATTAAGATCTGTCCACTGGGCAGAGTACTGCTGTTACAAACAACCAGGTTTCCATGGAAACAGTGTCGCGTTAAAATAACGCTGGAAGATGAGCCTAGGGTCCTGCTCAATGGCAGAGATCTTGCCTTGCCTGTGAGAGGCCTTGGCTTCCATCCCCAACACCACAAAACCCAACAAAGCGGGCAAGAAAGGGATCAGGATGGTTCACGGTGGGGAAGATGGCAAACGGAGCACTTCCTGTGTGGACACGCAGAGATGTCTAGAAGGATGTTTACTGAAATGTGCCATCATGAGTACCGTCCAGGAGGAGGAGCGGAGGAGAAATGGCTTCAGTTTTTGCTTTATTTATTTCTTAATGGCTTGCTTTTTTAAAGAACATATTACTAGAAAATAATAAAAAAAAATTTAAAGCAAGAATAGTTTATTGGATGCTCTGGCAAGGCCAGAGCTGGGTAGTTCTGACCACAATATTTGCCCTTGAAGCTAAAGTTAAGCAGGCACTGTTGGGTCATTCTTCCTCAGGTTAGGTCAGGGCTGGGGCCTGAGTCTGGGGTGGGGGAAGGCATCAGAAATGGGGCTGTGGGAAGAGGCAGCGCACATCCCTTGCTTGAGCTGTGGGCAGGTGCTGGATGCTGTGAAGGCAGGACCTGGGGATGGGCCACGGAGGGCCCAGTCCAGGGGCATCCCAGCCCTGTGTAGAAGGGACTCTCCCAGGCCTCGCTTTCTGTAACACACAACTTTCCAGACTGAGCGCTGTTTGGGGATTTGACCAAATTGCGAATCTGTTCAGTTGTTTTCCGGGGGAACTTGCTTCTGACTTTCCAAGTTGTTTAGCTGAGTGTAGGACCAGGGCAGGGCAGAGCAGCCATAAGTGCTGGGCGAATTCAGCCCAGAGCCTGTCTTTTCCTTAGAGGTGTTCTTAAAGTGTCATGTATCATGAGGGAGGTGATAAGGTGTGTGGGCGATATCATTAGGTTCAAAGCTAAACTTCGTTTTAAATTAACAAAAAAATAAAGCCTATTATTAGTTAGTGTGTGTGTGTGTGCATGTGTGCATGTGTGTATGCATGTCACCACACATGTATAGAGGTCAGGGCACAATTTTAGGGAGTGAGTTTGCTCTCGGTGGGTTCTGGGTATTGAACTGAGGTCATCAGACTTGAGTGACCAGTGCCTTTACCCACCGAATCATCTTTCCAGCCCCCAAATCTCATATTAAAGCAAGATAGGTAAGGCATATGAGGAAACATATCTAGATCCAGCTTTGGGTCTCCATGTGGTGGCCGGTCTGCCCATGCAGAAGTGCTTCTTGCAAATGACTGATTTCGTTTGCTTTACAAAAAAATTATTTACTATTTGCGATAGCATCTCCCAGTGTATCCCTGGCTGGCCTGGAATTTTGTATGTAGACGGAACTGGCCTCTAGCTCAGAGAGATCTTCCTGCCTCTGCCTTTTGAATATGGAGATTAAAGGTGCAAGCTACCGTGTCTGGTCCCAGTTGTGTTTTTCCTTTTGAAAGTGAATAAATTAAATGAATAGAAATAAAGTGGACAGAAACATATGCTGCTTGGGAACTTGGCCCTGTGACAGTTCACCTTTTTCTGCTGGATCTAGAACCCAGGATTGAGGATTTGTGGTCAGTGAGCCCAGGACCCTGAGAATGAACAAGAGAGAAATGGGGGCCTGTGAGGGCTGTATCTGCTGCCCATGCTGAGGAAAAAGCCTACAACCCATTCACTCTTATATACGCTGCTCCAAGTCATACATGCTGCCTAAAACCTCTGTGTGTGTGTGCACATGTATTTTTGTAAGCATACACATGCATGTATGTGTGCATGTCTGTGTGCACATGCATGTGCATATGCATTTGTATAAGTATGTATGTGCTTATATGTGTCTGTATGCATATATGTGTATCATGTAGATGTGTGAATTTGCATGCACACATCTACATTTCATGTGTGTGTACATGTATATGTGAGGAGTAGCTCTTAGCCTGTGTAGGTGGTGCTGACTGTCACCCTCATTGCTTTGGTGACAATGAATCCTAATAGTGCCTGTTCGACCTACAGCTTGGCAAGGTGATCAGAGACCCGGGCAACTCTGGGTGCTCAGTGCTTCTTACGTGACCCAGCATGCTGTTGGGCGTCAGGGAGCCGGGCTACAGCTTTCTGGGGCCCAAGTTCAGGCCTGATACTTTGATGAGTCCTGGATGTGTGGTAAGGTTCAAGGCAGGTGTGGCTCTGTCCTTTTGGCCTTTGTGGTTCATCTGGGAAAAAGACTGCCCACAAATGGTCACACTGCTGTTTGATTGCCCTGGGGCATGTGCCAGGAGACAGTTATGGCGTCCCAGTGGTACTGGACGCGGGCCAAAGGCACCTGGCTGTGTAAGGGGTCAGAGTGGTTTGCCTGGGGTTGTGGCTAGAGCTTAGCAGATGGTCCCCCCTGACCAGGACAGGAGCAGTCAGGTGGGCAGGCTTGTGCATATGTGACTGCCTGGGCTTCTGGCCCGCCCACTGCATCTAGGTTTATGTCAGTGGAGAACAAGGACCAGCTTAGCAGAATTGGAGCAATGCGACCAGATTGGTGTTTTTAAAGAATCAGAGGCACCTTGGAGACTAGGCAGGGAAGCGGGGTCTCTGCCAGGGGCTGGAGTCAGGATGGTGCTGAGGACCTTTGCTGGCTCCAAGGCAGACCTCTGCAGATCTTTGTTGAGTTGGTGACCATGCCATCTGCAGCAGGATTAGGATGTTGGGAGGATCTGGGGACACCATCTCAGACACGCTAGGGGCTCTGGAAGTATTTGAGGTCCAGGTTCAAGTCTGGACTTGCCTGCTATTCTTTGGCACCCCATATCCGAGAGGACAAGGATAGAGCGTGGCAGGTGGCCTGGGCAGCAGGTCCCTCTGCACCAGCCCTGGCTGAGAAGGGTGTGAGCATGTTCCATGGTTGCTGTCACCATGTCAAAGTTCTTAATTTTGGAACGACCTTTGTCTTCTCATTCTGCACGAGGGCTCAAGTTCTGGATGGGTTTTCTTTTGTTTTGTTTGTGAGGGGGTCTCATTAGTTTAAGCCCCCAGCTTCCTGACCTGAACTCCTGGTCCCCTTTGCCTCCCCTCCCTGAGTGCTGGGACTTCAGGCCTTAGCGTATCGTTCTATACAAGTCAGGAAGGCTGAGTGTTGACGAGCGGTGGTGGCGCACACCTTTATCCTCAGTGCTTGGGAGACAGAGGCAGGCGAATCTTTGTGGGTTCGAGGCCAGCCTGGTCTGCACAGTGAGTTCCAGGACAGATCAGGCTATCCAGAGAAACCCTGTTTCTAAAACAACAACAACAAAAATGTGTGTATAATATGAAAATAGAAGTGAGGTCTAGAAAGGCTTCAGGTCAGATGAGGGAGGCCAGGTCCGAGCCAAGAGCCATACCTACCTTTGCTGAGGCCTCTTTTTGAGGGTCTCCCTAGGTTTCTGACCACAGTTGCGGCAGGTGTGCATTAGCACATGGTCTCACGAAGGAAGCCTGGGATGGGCATACATGGAATTAGCCGTGGGGTGTTGATGAGCAGCAGAGCGCTTGTGGCTGTGGGAGAGCTAATGTCTGCCTCAGTTTCCATTCCAGGCTGCTGTGCCCCTCACACTATGTCCCTGGTCGGGCCCTGGCTCTTCCCATCTCTCCCAGCGACTCCCCCGCAATGCAGTTGGCTCTGCCTTGCATCTATCTGAGTAACGTCTCTCGTGAGACTCTGCTGGCTGCCAGCTCATGAAGGCTGTCACCTGTCTGTGACTGGACCAGCGCTTAGGATTTCAGGGGTCAAGAGCAAGGCCACCCACACTAATGTGAAGCAATTCCTCACCACTCTCGTGTGTGCGTGCGTCTGTCGTAATTTGGAAGCTCAAAGGGGCAGTGGTTTTTCCCAAACTTGTTCCCTTCCTTTTACATTTGTATATGTATTTGGAGGGATGGGGGTGCTGCTGTGAGCTTGTGATCAGAAGGCGACCTACAGAAATTGCTTCTCTCCTTTCTCCGTGTGGGTCTCAGGGATGCCCCTCAGCTTTCGCTGATGGGCCATGTGACTGGCCCTTGTTCTCGAACACCTTTCAACCGGTCGTGGTAGCTCATGATGGAGGCTGAGGCAAGAGGATCACCCTCAAGTTTAAGGCCAGCCTGAGGAGACTGGGATAGACTGAGATCTTGTAAGCCCCTCCCCAACAAAACCCACACACCAAAAGGAACAATAGCATTTTTCCAGGCTCAGGGTGTGTGGCTGAGTGGTTAGAGGACTGTTTAGCTTTTCTGCGGCCCTGGGTTTCCTTCCCAGTACGGCAAATCAAACAGACAGGGCTCTAAAAAGACTTCCAGGGAGACAGAAAGCAGGGGCTGGAACCCAGGGGAGTTAGACTGGGGACCCTCTCTGGTCTGAATCCTTCTGGGGAATCAGCAACCCCATGCTGAAGTGCTGATCCACTGCTGTGGACTTGGGCGGGAGGGATTGCTGGGGGTGGAGAGACAGGTTCGTTGTGTCTGGCTATGCTCAAGGCCTAGCTTGTCACACATGACTGAACTTAGCAGTGAGAGGAACAGAAAATTTAGCAGAGCCTGGGGCTGAGGAGGCGGCCCCAACTTGTGAAGTACTTACACGCAGGTGTGGGGACCAGCGTTTAGATCCCTAGATTGTAGGTAAAAGCTGGCTGGGTATGGTGGCCTGCTTATAATTCTAGCTTCCGGGAGATAGAGACAGGGAATTCCCAGAGTCAGCTGGCCAGCCGGACTAACATGGAGAGACCCTGGCTCATTACATCAGGTGGAGGGAGATGGAGGAAGAGACCAGTGTCAACCCTGGGCTCTCCTAGGCCTGAGTGCGCATGCACCTGCACACATGTGCTCCCATACACAAATGCACACACACCACGTAAACATGCACCAAGAAAAAAAAAAATTCTGTCCCTGCCCATCCTCCTGTAGTGGCTCCAGTTTTGGTGACATCCCAGCAGAGAGACTGAGGTGGCATGATTGGGGTGCACAGTTGGGTGGCATTAGGGCCACTCACAAACATCCCACCATCCATCTCTGGAGTTCTTCCTTGTTGCTAACCAAAACTCTGCCCCATTAATCAACATCCTCACTTCCTGCCCCTGGCAGCCCCGGCTCCACTTTCTGTCTCAGGATTCAGGTGCTCTGCGCACCACATGTAAGTGCTGTCCTGACATAATTCCCTTTTTGTGGTGGCTTCTTTCAGTTAGCATACTGTCCCTGGGCTCCCCTGTGTTGTAATGTGAATCAGAATTTTCTTTCCTTTCAAGACTTTTCCGTTGTACATAGGGACTGTGTTTTCTGTACCCATGCAGCCACCACGGACACTCGGCAGCTTTCTCCCTTTGGCTCTCATAAGTGATGTGAGCCGCAGACAGAAAGGCACTCTTGCTGTTTCTGAGAGAAGCCTTAGGTAGCTCAGGCTAGCCTTGAACTTGCTGTGTAGCTGAGGACGACTTTGAACTCTTCCTCTTCCTGCTTCTATCTCCCAAGGGGTGGGGTCACAGGCAGGTGCCTGACTAGGAATGCACTTCTGACAGGAGTGGGGCTCCCGGCTGCAATGGGATGAGGAGGTGTGCAGAAAAGGGTGGGGGCAGCCGGCATGAGCCTTGGCCTCACTGGAAATCCGGTGGCGCAGTCGGGCTCATGGGCAGTAGAGCGCCCTCCGTGGCCACGTGTGAGCAGGTGCTACCTTGTTCCCTGTCTCCACCTAGGGCTCTCCTAGGTGATGGCCCTTGGGTCTGATGACAATCTGAGGGACCCTGAAGCCTGGAGTGAGTTCTCCAGTAGCCACTGTGTCCCTAGGAGCTTGGGAACTCTGGGGTAACCTTTCCTATCTGAGTGTCCACACCAGTCCTGGCAGTGTCTGCTGCAGGCCTTTGCTGTGCAGGTGCCTTGGGATGGCAAGTTGCTGTGCAGCTCTTGCAGTCCGCCTATCCCAGGTATGCTAGATCTGAGGTCCAAGGACAGGGAGGAACTTGCCTGGCTTCCCATGCCACTGAGGGAGCCGAGACTAAAGCCTGTATGTGGCATTCCCATGTTCAAGCTAGACACCCACCATGGCCCCAGCAGCTAAAGTGTGTCAGGCTGAGCACGTGGTAGGGATACAGGGTCTCCAGGCTTGTTGGCGGCAGCAGGCTCTTTGGCTGTGTCTGGAGGTAAAGCCTCTGAGGCCAGGAAGGAAAGAGGCCTTTTAGAAGAGGTTTGGCCAGGCTTGCTTTGGTTCAGTGGTAGCCACGTGGAAGCCATGTGGAAGCCAGTCTTCCAGGATAACAGTGAAGAGTCAGGTAGCAAGAGAGTAGGGGCATTGCAGCCTTGCCTGCTGCTGGTTCCTGCTGGGTGTGGTGGAGACAGCATGGAAGGAAGAGGAGTTGGTGATGGGAGAGAGAGGATGCCGAAGCCCAGAGACAGCAGGCATTTGCCTAAGGTCACATGGTAGTTAGTGGAGGGGCCAAGAGTCATCCCCAGGTCAGCTGACCCCATAGCCATTGGACTCTGGAGCCTCCTGTTGGTTCCCACAGTTGCAGAAGAACAACTCACAAGTGTGGCAGACGGAAGGTCTACTGAGCTGCAGGCTCATCCTGGTCTGTATTCAAGTGCTGTGTTGTTTAGGAGAACCCTAGCCTCTAGGAGGCCATAGTCACCACCCTAAGATCATAGAACTGTCTGGCTTCGTGTGTTTATCCCACTGATGTCTGGGAAGACCCATTTTTGCAAGTGTTTGTCCATATTATAGAAGCAAAGTGACAAGTCCCTGTCAAGAGACAAATAGGGTTTTTCCAGATTCCCGTTGGCATCTAATACTAGTTTAAGAATCTTGGCTCTCATGACGGGGTAGTCTGGTTTGGGATGGTACTGAACAAATCATCTGGGTCTTTAAAAATATCATATATTCATATTTAAAATTTTTATTTATGTATTTTATGTATATGGGTGTTTTGTCTGCATGTACATCTGCATGCCAGAAGAGGGCATTGGATCTCATGGGACTACAGTTATAGATGATTGTGAGCCACCACATAGGTGCTGGGAATTGAACTCTCGGGATCTCTGGAAGAGCCACCAGGGCTTTTTTGTTTTGTTTTGTTTTTTTTGTTTTTCGAGACAGGGTTTCTCTGAAACAGTCCTGGCTGTCTTGGAACTTGCTTTTAAGACCAGGCTGTACTCAAACTCACAGAGATCCCCCAGTCTCTGCCTCCCGGGTGCCAGGATTACAGGTGTGCACTACCACTCCCCGGCTTCAGCCAATGCTCTTAAATACTGAACCATCTCTCCCGTCCCCCCAAAATATTTTGTTTTTAACGCGTGTGTGTGCATGCGTGCGTGCGTGCTTGTGTGTGTGTGTAGGTACATGGGTCCAAGTGCCCACAGAGACCAGAAAGGGGCACCAGATCTCCTGGAGTTGGAGTTACAGGTGTTTGTGAGCTGCTGATTTGACAGCTCTGTAAGAGTAGTATATGAGCAATGAGCAACCTCTGCAGTCCAGTGTTGAGGTATTAAAGCTGGCTGGGACTGGACTCACATTACCTGATATTGGATGTCCTGTTTATTGTCTGCTCTGCCCCACATTAGCCCCATGAGCAAAGGGGGCTGGGTCTGCTGAGCACCTTCTGTCCCCAGGGTCCAGGACAGTCCCTGACCCACCATGAGAATGCAGAAAAGCCTTACCCAATACTGAGAAAATAACCTGGCCTTCTTTCCCCCACCCCTAGGTCTAGCTGGGAGCTCCCTGATCTCCAGGAGGGCAAAATTGAAGCCATCAGTGACTCGGATGGAGTGAACTACCCATGGTATGGCAATACCACTGAGACCTGCACAATCGTGGGCCCCACCAAGAGAGACTCCAAGTTCATCATCAGCATGAACGATAACTTTTACCCCAGCGTCACGTGGGCCGTGCCCGTCAGCGAGAGCAACGTGGCCAAACTGACCAACATCTACCGGGACCAGAGCTTCACCACGTGGCTGGTGGCCACCAACACCTCGACCAATGACATGATCATCCTACAGACGCTGCACTGGCGTATGCAGCTGAGCATCGAGGTGAATCCCAACCGGCCCCTGGGCCAGCGCGCCCGGCTGCGGGAGCCCATCGCCCAGGACCAGCCAAAAATCCTGAGCAAGAATGAGCCCATCCCGCCCAGCGCCCTGGTCAAGCCCAATGCCAACGATGCTCAGGTCCTCATGTGGCGGCCCAAGTATGGCCAGCCGCTGGTGGTGATCCCACCCAAGCACCGGTAACAGCCAGGCCTCTGCGAGGTGAGACTCACAGAACAATATTACTACTCAGAAGGAAACCCAGATGCCCTCTCTGGTCATTCAGAAAAATACAACCATTCTACCTTCTCCAGGGGCGGATCTCACTGTGCTAATCCCCGCTGGCCTCCTGGCTCTCCCACCTGCTTCCCCGCAGGACACACAGGTGTTCCCGCCCGTCACCTCTGATCTTCTCTCTTCCCCTCCCGTTCAGTTGTTCATTGCAGCCGATTTTCTGAAACACTGCTTTTTTATTTTCTTTCTTCTCTCTCTCTCTCTCTCTCTCTCTCTCTATGGGATTCAGAGGCAGAGGAGGAGGCTGACGGTGAGGGGACCCAGCCTGCCCCTCCCGCCTCCCCTCTGTCTGTCTTCTGCCATGCGGCCTTATGTAGACTTGCTTTGCCAAACTTTTGCCTTAAGCTGAATTTAAAGAAGAGGAAAGGAAAGGTCCCAGGTCTCTTCCCTTCAGGGCCTGCCTTCTTCTGCCAGAGTTGGAAAGAGAGGCGGGCCTAGAGGGAGGCCCACCTGAGCCCACTCTTCCTGGGTGTCTGGGTGAGGGGCAAGAGTGGGGGCTCAGGTCTAAAGCCAGCTGTTTTATTACATTGTCTTGGCAGAATCAAAACTACAGACTCTGCCTGGAGCCCCTACTCTGCCTGGGTAGAACCTCTCCCTAGTACCTGCCAGGGTGCCAGCTGGGCACAGATCCTTGACCCCTGCTGTCTCCTCAGTAGCCTTAATTCGCCTGGTGGGATATTCTGGGAGAAGGAAGGGACAGGTCCCAAAGTGTTAGGTCAGGGTTAGGAAACTTTCACCTTTGCTAACTCTAGAACCTGCCCCTAGGTATGTGGCTTTTTCTCTTCCATTTACCTTGGTCCCAAATGCCTGGCAGGGTAGGCTGGGGTAGGGGCATTGCCCCCGAATCCTGATAGTCTGAGCTGTTCTAAGGGAAAGAAGGTGTACCCTTCCCTCCTGACCTGCATCGTCACACTTGAATCCAGGGTCCTGGCGCCCCAGGCTGCCCATCCGCTAGCACACTGTAAAGAAGCCAATGACATGGCTTCTGGCTCATTCTCAGGGGAAGCAGCTCCCAGACTCTCTGGGGGGTGGGCTGTAGATAGGCTCTAAGCACCAGTTGGAGGGTGCTTGGGCCCCCTCCCCTCCTCTCCCCTTCATAGGTGCTCCTGGGGTGGGGAGGTCTGGGGGGCAGTCGGCCAACTCCCTGTTTCTTGTCTGAAGAAGGAAGCCCGGGCCCAGGGCTGGAGAGTCCCATGCATGGGCAATGTCAGGTCACTGTGAAACTGGTTTGACACATTGGCCAGTCTTGGAGTCTACTTCTGGAGCCCTGGAACTTGGCCTTGAGTGATGCCAAGGTTTCCAGAAATGTCTGCTTTGAGCTGCTTGAGGGACATTCCCTTAAGCATGCCAACAGCTGCATCACTGGATTCCAACCAATAATAAGCACAGAAAACTGTCACACAAGAAAAACAATGGTTTTGCTGCTGCTGAGCCACTGGTAGAGGGGTCTTGGTGACAGCGTGGGAGGGCACGGCTAGATCCCAGCTCTGTTCCTACACTTGTGACGTATGTCCTTTAGGGGTGCTTAATGTCCCATCCTTCTCAGGCCACTAGAGCTGGGGGCTGCAGTCACCTGGAGTCCAGTGAGCTGAGCAGAAATGGGTACTGGAGAGCTACTTGTCGTGGCTGGACCTCCCCTGGGACTTTCCCTTTGCGTGTGTGGAGGCTGTCGCCTTAGCTGGGAGAGCATGGGGTCCCCACTCTGCTCTAGGATAGGACTGTCCGTTGGCTGGAAAGGCTCCTTCTGCTTTCAGGACTCCTTGCCCTGAAGAAAGAAGATGGGCCCTGGTGAGGGTGGAGGCAAGCCCTTGTCCTGAGCTGGGGGGGTCACTAAGGTGTCTTCCTGGACATGGGGACTCCCAAACCCACGTTTCTTGAGATCCCTCCCTGCTGCATGCCTGGCTTTGCCCAGCTGGCTTCTCTGGCTCTCCTTCCTCTCTACCCTCCTGCCTGACCCTTGACAGGGCTGGGGGAGACTCCAGAGAGGCTGTGTGGGTCTGGCCGAGAACACCCAGCTTCTCTTGGGCTGGTTTCCTCAGCCCATTGCCTCATGTTGTTGACAGACCCCAGGCTTTCTGGGGTCCTGATCCCTCTACCGCTGTCCCTCATGCCCATGCCTCCGCAGGCGTGGACACTCACTTTTTCCAGCAATAAACACCAACTGTACTTGGTCATGGAGATACTGTGAACACAGTCCATGCGTGCACTTACCAGCAGGCGCGAGACTCTTTAAGACAATGTCAAATGAACCTTTTTTTAAAGTTTAAAATAAAAGATATAAAGAGAAATAAAATTAATTTTAAAGCACCCCTGGCTCTGGTGGTGATTACGTGGGGTCTCAGGCTCACTGTGGCTGGCCAGGGTGAGCATGTTTGGGAAGATTCTGTGTGGCTGTGGTTCCCGTGCTGAAAGACACGAACTCTGTCCTGTCACTCTGTACATCTGCTCTGTCTCATGGCCCTGTCTCCATTGGAACTGGCTCTTAGACTGCAGAAATAGTTCTGACAGGTGTTCCAGGGAAGGAGTAGACTTGGGGATTGCTCTGGGTTTTTTTGTTCCTGTTTCTCTCTTTCCCTGTGTGTGTGCACACACGTGTGCACACGTTTCTGTTTGGAGACCTAGAGGTTAATGTTTTCTAGGACTCTCTACCTTATTTTTTGAGAGAGAGACAGTCTCTTTGTGAACCTGAAACTCAAGTTCCAGGTTAGATTGGTTGCCCAGAAACCTCTAGTGACCCCAGTGCATGGGTCACAGGCTTATGCCATTATGTCTGGCCCCGGGTTCTGGGGATCAACCTCTGGTCCCTCTGCTTGTGCAGCTGATTGAGCCCTCTCCCTAGCCACAGGATTTTTTTCCTTTCCTTCCTTTTTTTTTTGAGACAGGTTTTCTCAGTTTAGCGCTGGCTGTCCTGGAACTCGCTTTGTAGACCAGGTTGGTCTTGAACTTACGGAGATCCGCCTGTCTCTGCCTCCCGAGTGCTGGGGTTAAAGATGTGCCCCACCATACCTAGTCTTCAATTTTTTTTTCTTTTAGAATAAATAGAACTGTGTATCAAAGATGGCAGGCGTTTAGATCAGGTCCTTATTTGAGTTGCCCATGGACCATTTAAAAATCTCACACACACAAGGTCAGGCACACAGCTGTGCACCTGTCCCTCACTAGCTGACAAGAGTCAAGTGGGTTAGATATACCAGGAGGACACTGTCTCCTCACTGGAGCATCTGTATGGAAGGTTGGGGACCCAAGGTTGCTGGAGTGACTCTGTGTCCTAATGGTGACTCTGGCACAAGGCCATGTGCGTGGACTTGGCTTAAACCCAAGACCTGTGGAAAGGGGCTCTTGAGCACTGCCTGCTGGCTAATGTGGATGGACGAGTTGGGCTTTGATGAACTCACCATGATGGTCCCTGGAGGACAAGGAAGCAGGGAGTGTGTGTGTGTGTGTGTGTGTACGCATGCACGTGCATGTGCAAGAACTGGCAGATCTCATATCTTAGAAGAGTTAGCCAAGATTCACCTCACTGACCTGAGTCACTGGGCACTGCACATTCGACCAGAGCAGATGACTATGAGCATACATGTGGTGCCAAATAATTGTTGGTTATTATTAAGAAAGCCCTTAGCTTGCAGCACACCCTCCATCTAGGGTCCTCAGGCAGAAAAAACCTTTCTCCCTACAGCACTTCCTAGAAGTCTGAGCATTTAGTTATGTGCGGTCCACAGAAAAGCAGGCTTTGAAAAGGGGCTTTCTTCACCTGTGGGCTGGCTCCCCAGGGTGGGCATGGCCTCTCTGTAGTGCTGCGAGGGGCAGGAAAGACCCTTCATCCACCAGAGTCTCAGGTGTGGCTGCTCTGGGTTCTTTACATTGCTGCACCAACACAGGAAGTTGCATCACGGGTTTCTCTGGCGCTCTCCACCCGGACGGCTGATAGGTGGTGCTTATGTCAGAGTTTTGTTTGTGATTGTGGAATCAGCTCCTAAGTATTGTGCACAAAGATCCGTGGTTTTTGTGGTTGTGTGTGTGTGCCTGCACACATACAGTGTCCGTCAAAAGAGAAGTTCAGTCAGATCACACAGGCCAGAACCAAGGACCTTAGGAAGCCATCTTTGCTGCAACATGCAGCTGCATGACTGGAGTATGGCAGCCTGAGTTTGGGGACTGGAATGTGCAGGAGTCAAGTGGCTCACAAGTGACATCTGATGGCTCAGTGACAGCCCTCTCCCTGCTTTAGCTGGTGGCAAATTAAATTCAGAAGTCCAGGCAAGGCTGAGAGATAGAGATGCCAGGCCTAGACAAGCAGGGGCAGGGTCCCCTCCAGGACCCCAGGCCTGGGGCCAAGTGTCTGGAACGAGCAAGCCCACCGCCGAGAACTTCCAGGAAACAGGTACTCGTGGCCCCCTGCCTGCCCACTGCTGTGACAGCTGCTCCTCCGTGCAGCCTCTGCTCTGGATGCTCTCCCAGAAGAGCCAGAAACTCATTGTAGAATCAGCTGTGAGGCCACAAAGGAAACACAGCAGAGTCCCAGTGGGGTGACTTACTGGGGGCTGCAGTGGAACTCCCAGGCCTGCAGAGGAAATTTCTGGAAGTTGCAGTGCTTCCTGCGGCTTTACGTCATCATCAGTGCCCCCTAGGTCCTCCATGGACACTGGCTCCCACCTGGTTGGGGTCCAGGCACCTGAGGTGGCAACAGGTCACAGCACATATACTACCCCTAAATTCTCCATTAAGGGGCTATGAGAGACAGTTGCTGATGTGCTTGCCATGCAAGAATGAGGATACATGCACACACACACACACACACACACACACACACACACACACACACGGGTTTGCCAAGTCATAGCATAAGTAGCCATAGGGAAACCCCCACAGCCTACAGCCTTGCATGGTCCTTGCACCCTTTCCTGCCTGTGGATCACAGGAGATCATCCACGTTCTCAGGGGAAGAAAGTGGCCCTGAGAAGGTCCCTGACCTCCCTTTGCCTCCCTGCTGCAGCCCTGGCCTCTCAACTGCCCCTTTGCTCAGTGTGCCGTGCAAGGCTGAACACGCTGCTTACATGCTTACCAGACCTCTCGGCACTGGGAACTTCTGTCCCTTGAGATGGGGGTCTCTCCCTGAACTCCCGATTGGCCTGGAATTCAGTATACATCACAGACTGGCCTTGAACTTACAGCAATCCTCCTGCCTCAGTCCTGAGCCCAGACGGTATGTGTGTGCCACTGTACCCAGAAAGAGCAGGTATGTGCATGAACTCTGCTTCTGGGCTGTGTCCAGTGACACAAACTTCTGATCACGCTGGGCCCTGCCAAAAGTCAACCCATTTGCTGTCTGGGCACAGCCCTGTCCACTTGGTCCCCAGACATGCCGGCTGGGAATGCAGAGACAGGATTATCTCCACTCCAGTTCTGGCTTTGGTTTGTAGTTTATCAGGTGACACTTTAAACCAGACTGGTGAAAGGTGGCTCTCTGAGGAGAGCAGCTAGACGCCCAGGACTATTCCTGGCTGCCCCCTGTCTTGCTGAGTGAGGTTTGGTGAGGCAACCACACTTGTCTGGTCTCCTCAAGGAGGAGGAGCACACACCTGGCCAGCCTTCCCCACTGGGCCAGGTGTCATTGACAGGGCTCTTGTTTGGATTATCTGTCCTAAAAGCTAAAGTTATCCAGAGACCAGAGATGCTGTGTTCATCTGGAATGAAGCTATTTCTGTGCACAGGCAGGATGCTAAGGTTGGGGGTAGCATCTGCTGGGTGCCATGGTGACCTGGACTTCACTGTACCTTTGAGGTCTTTTATGATACCTTTGAGGTAAGAGTTTACAGCTGTAAACCTGGGGTCCCTGACTCATCACCAAGATGTGATAGGGAAACAGAGACCCCACAGACCATGGCAGGGTGCTCCCTGAGTGGCAGGACACTGGCCCTAATCTGGCTGTTAGAGTTGAAAAAGGGTTCCATTGGGGGAGACCAGGTGTCTGTCACTGGGGAATTCTGTATTGGGCAGAGGTTATCAGCCTGGTGACAGCGTGCCTAAGCCTTGCAGCCGATTCTCCCTGCAATCTATCAGACCAAGTGGTTATAACCAGGACTTTAGATGTCGTTAAGCATGAGGCTGAGGGATTTCCTGTAAACAGCCTGCCACTTCCTGTGAAGGTGAGGCGGAGCAGTTGCCTGGCTCCTGTAAGTGACTCTGCCAAGCCCCTCTGCAGTCCTGCCTGACACCTGAGAGCCACACAACATGCCAGCCTTCCTCACGAGACCTGGGTCCCACAGGAGCTGTGGCTGTGAGGCTGATGGTCTCATGGCCCGAGAACCCAGAAATGCTAATCCTGCCTTTGAGACGCCTTATGGAGGGAACACGTTCCCAAAGAGAAGGCTTATCCCCCTTAGTTGGACAGAGGCCCGTAAGGTAGGCTCAAGGGTCCAGAGAACACATTGGGGGACCACCTCACCCTGCCAGGCTGAACCCCAGGCACACAGGGCTGCATGAAGAAACACAGATAGACAGACCCACTGGTTCACCTGGAATGGCAGACATGGCCTAACCATCTGGAATCTTACTAATCTTATTAGAGTTGCATGGAGTAGCAGGGAGGCTCTTTTTAAAAAACAGCTTCTCAGAGGCCCGAGAGAAGGCTCAGTGGTTGAGTGCTGTGACTCTTGTAGAGGATCAGAGTTTCTTTCCCAGCACCCATGTTGGGTGGCCCACAGCCACCTGTAACTCCAAGGGCTCCAATGCCATCTTCTGGCCTCTGTGGGCACTACACTCTTGTACACACACACGCGCACACACGCACATGCACATGCACACACATGCACATGCACACACATGCACATGCACACACATGCACACACATGCACATGCACACACACACATACCTTCTTTTAGCAATCAGTCTTCCCTCCTTCCCTTCTCTGCCTCTACCATCCCCCAGCACCCACAACCCTGCCTTGTTTCTACAGTGTGATTGTCTCTTCTAGGTTTTTATATGGATGAACCCAATGGCATGCACTGTTTTGGGCTGACTTCTCTCCTTTGAGTAATTACATGACATTGTCCCTGTTGACAAGCCTGTATACATCATCCCTCACTGCCAGACTATGCCACAATCACTGTGCTTGCTCACTTTTAATTTTTTAAGATTCAAAATTTTTATAAGTGTTTGTGCATGTATGTCTGTGCACTATGTGTGTTCCTAGCGTGCCCAGGGAGGTCAGAAGAGGGCTCATTCGAATCTCCTGAACTAGTTATGGATGATTGTAGGCCACCTCGTGGTGCTGGTAACCAAACCCTGGCCATCTGCAAGAACAAGTGCTCCTCACCACCGTACCATCTCTCCAGCCCCGTGGGTGGGCAGTGAGGCTTGGTTCATTCTGAGGCTGTTTCAGATAAGCCGCTGCAAAGACTCCTTGCTAACTATTGAGATGACACAGTGAGTTCTCCTCACTTCCATTAGCCCAATCAAGACAATCCCTCACCTACATGCCCAGCTGTGAACTCGTGTGTGGTTCTAGAGCCTGTCAAGTTGGTGGTCACAGTTAACATCACAGGGACCACATGGAGCCCCATACATGTGGCCTCAGTGTGATCACTGTTAATATCACAGGGACCACATGGAGCCCCATACATGTGGCCTTGGTGTGATCACTGTTAACTCACAGGGACCACATGGAGCCTGATACATATGTTCACAGCATGTTTAACTCAGGTGGAACATATACATGCCCTCCAATATGGGTCATTTATTTCTGGTAAAAACATTCAAAATCCTTTCTTCCAGCTCTATTTTTGTTTTTTTCAAGAATAGGTTTCTAGCCAGGCAGTGGTGGCGCACACCTTTATTTTTTATTTATTTATTTAAAAAAACTTATTTAACCTTTTTATTTATTCTTTGAGAACTTCATACACATACACACACAAAAAAAATCTTGTTAGGATTGCGCAGAATCTGTAGGTCAATTTGGCAGGAATTGAAGTCTTTCGATATTGGGTTTTCCAAGTGGGATTAGGAGTGTGCCACCATGCCCAGCAACTTCTAATATTTTCTGAAGAACTTTCACGTTGGCCTTGAGCACTTGTGTGGAGTCTTTGGTCTTCTGGAAGAGTCTATACTTGACTTCATTTCTTCCTTAACATCTGGCTAAATCTGCCAGGGAAGCCATTTGGGCTTGGATCTTTCTGTCTGGGAGTTTTTGGTGATAAATTCGATTTCCTTCGCAGGTCTAAGGTGAGTTAGGATTTAGCTCTTGAGGGAATAGTTCTCGTTTGTGTATTTTTTATGAACTCAAGTGTTTATTTATTTATTTATGTATGTATGTATGTATGTATACAATATTCTGTCTGTATGCCTGCAGGCCAGAGGAGGGCACCAGACC
>LOJH01001834.1:22697-61884 GCA_001685095.1 Ellobius talpinus
TGGAAGAGCAGGCAATGCTCTTAACCTCTGAGCCATCTCTCCAGCCCTAGGTTTCAGGCTTTTTATTGTTATTCTCTTTTGTCTTGTGTTCTTTTCTGGCTTATCAAATTCCGCTCTTGTTTCTGCCTCTTATGGCTTTCATTTTCTTTTCCTTAGCCTTCCTTCCTTCTTCCCTCTCTCCCTCCTTTTCTTCCCTTCCTCCCTCCCTCCCTCTCTCCTTTCTTCTTTGGTGGTCCTGGGGATGGAAGCCGGTACCCCCTGTACTCTAGGCACCCTAATACTGAGTCGTGCATACCCCAGCCCCTCACTAACCCGCCAGGCTTTATTTTAAGACAAGGTCTCATTATGCCCAGGCTAGCCTCAAGCTTGGTACATAATCCAGGCTGCTGTCAAACCTGGACCTTTCTACATCAGTGTCCACAATAGTTGGGACTATAGGCACTTGCCACCACATCCAGCCTCCCCTTCTAACTTCTAAGAGAGCTCTGTGAGGTTAGCTATAAGCCTCCCTATTGGTACTGCCCAGCCACTGTGGAGGAAGCTGTACTGTGGGCTATTATGACAATTTTGCCTTGTGATCCTGTTGTCATGTCGGGCCTGGAGGAAAAGCTGGATTCAACCATTCCTGCAAACACAAAATTTCAGCTGTGATAATAATTATTCTGGTTTTCTCCTTAGAGAATATTTCTCTGCTGCTTTGCACACTGTATAATTTTTGGTCAGACGCTAGACATTGTGAAATTTACTTTGTGTATTCCCATAGCTTTCTTAAATTTAGTTCTGGACTTTTTCATTTGCTTTATTTTTTAGTTTCTTTCTTTCTTCTTTCTTTTTTGAACAGGGTCTCATGTTGCTCAGGCTGACCTTGGACTCTCTCACTACGTGGCTGAGTCTGACTTTAGCTGCTTCCATCCCTGAGTGCTGGGATTACAGGCTACAATCATGCCAAGTTTACGTAGTGCTGGGGACTGAACCTAGGTCTTGGTCCACCAGGCAGGCACTCCATCAAACCATGCTTCCAGCCCAGTTCTGGGCCCTCACATGGAAATATTTGACTCACTTGTGTCTTGCTTTGAAGCTCCTTTGAGATTGAGTAGCATGCTGTGTAGACTGCCCATGTGCGGCCACTAAGGCAAACCTGAGTCTGAACTCAGCGGGAGGGAGTTACTAGCTCTCTCACTCTGGTTGGAGGCAGCACAGTTCTTGCCCTAGAGCTGAAGAGCTGCTCAAGTCACTTTTCCAACCTCCCCTGCGTGTGCTGATCTGTGTTTAGCTGCACACATGTGGGGCTCTGCAGATACCATGTTCTGTGTGACTCTGTCCTCTCCAGGACTCTGCTGATGCACCCAGCCAGCCTGCTAGGCTCCATCAGTTCCCTTCCCAGAACTGTGGTCTGGAACTTTCTCCAGAGCTGTTACCTCGGCAACTGCAGGGCTCCCTTCCTTTTCCTCTTGGGTCCCAGGGTTACCCCCTTTCCCTCTTGGGTCCCAGGGTCACCACCTTTCCCTCTTGGGTCCCAGGGCCACCTTCCTTTGATGTCTGAAGTCAACTATCCTAACAATGGAGAAGATTTTGGTTTTCTCACGCAAGAGGGCAGACCAGCCTCCCCATCAGTCCATCTTGCTGGAAAAGGGTGAATACTGCTCAGCTCAACTAAGAAGTAGTTTATAGTTCAGTATCTCACAGGTTTTCCAGAGGAAAGCCAAATTAGAAATAACCTAGGTAGCTGGGTGATGGTGGTGCATGCTTTTAATCCTAGCACTCAGAAGACAGAGGCAGGTGGGTCTCTGAATTCTTGGCCAGCTGGTCTGCAGAGTTCCAGGACAGCCAGGACTACATGGAGAAGTCCTGTCTCAAAAAACCATACACGTCACCCCAGCACTTGAAAGGTTGAGGGACTGAGGTCAAGGCCAGGCACCCAATAAGAAAGAGATGGTTTCCAAACATTGAGGAAAAAACTCGAAGAACCAAATAACCAGGGCTTAGGGGAAAAACTTGAATTGAAAATAGAAAAAAAAGACACAGCATTTAAGACTTGCCCAAGGATGCGATGGTACGCCACAGGAGCCACTAACCCTCATGCTATGGCACAGCAACACATCCACAGGGCCCTGAAGACTGGGCTCAAGGCCACGCTGATTGATGGCCACTGCCAACACTTGGACATCCCCAGACTGCAGAACCACAACCCTCTCCAGGTGCCCTCTTGCCCTAGACGCCCGCATGTTGCCAGAAGTTGTACAACAGCCTTGCGTCGCCACAGGGATCTAGAGTTTTCCACAGACATTTCCTGTGAGCACCTGCTCCGCCTGAGCATTCCCGGCTTGTGAAGGGCTGTGTGGAGCTGTGTGCAGTCACAGGGCCTGCGTTTTCAGATCCGGGGGCTCCAATGAAAGCTTCGTTCCCAGAGGAGTGGTTCTGCCACTCATAGCTGAGGTGTGGCCGCAGTGACCAGGGATGTAGCTCAGGGGCAGAGACCCTGGGTTCAAGGCCCACTGAAAACAGAGCGCTAGGACGAGCAGACAGGGGCTGCTCTGTCACTGAGCTCTTCTCTCTCTCCTACTTCTGGGGAAAAGCCAGGTGCTGGTGTTCCAGCATCCATAACTTAGTGACGGTCCCCAAGTCCTGCCTCCTGTTCTCAGGCAGCTGAGCCTCTCTATTTAGAATGTTCTATTTGTTTTTGACAGTACAGCAGTAAGATAAAACAAACACCTCTAAGAAATCAATTCTAGGACTGGAGAAATGGCTCAGTGGTTAAGAGGACCTGGGTTCAATTCCCAGCACCCACAGGCCAGCTCACAGCTGACATCCATGGAAAACACCAATGCATATAAAACAAAAGTAAATTAATTAATAAAAAAAGAATCCAATTGGAAACTAAGTAAACTTTTAGCTTCCTTTACAAGGGCAAGTTACTCTCCTGCTCTGAGCTACCCATTAGGCAGACCTGGGGCCCTTTCTCCTTCCAGATGGTCACTGGGGTACCAATCGCCCTTTATAAGCAAGCGGAGCTGTCAGGGAGGTGCCTTCATGTAGAAGACACCATCTCAACAGGGCTGAGCTCCATGGTAAGGACAGGGTCTGATGTGTCCCAGGCTAGCCTCAAGCTACTGTATAGCCAAGGATAATCTTGTACTTCTGGTCCTCCTGCCTTGTGTTTGTACTATAATACAGTGCTGCATGTGGAACCCAGGCTTCATACATGCTAGGAAAGTCCTCTCAACGGAGCCACGCCCCCAGCCCTTTTGGATCAAAATGGACCAGCTGGGCAGGGATGGATGCCTTTAATCCCAGCACTCGGGAGGCAGAGGCAGGCGGATCTCTGTGAGTTCGAGGCCAACCTAGTCTACAAGAGGACAGGCTTCCAGGACAGGCTCCAAAGCTACAGAGAAACCCTGTCTTGAAAAATAAAGAATCAAGATGGACCACGTGTTCTTGCTTTCCCTCCTTCTACAGGGATGGACGACAGAGCCCTGCTGAAGCACGGTCCCTGTGAGACTGTCTCCGGGTGGCTGACTCTGCAGTTCCGTGACTGAGATCTCACAACGATTTGACTGTAGCACTTGCTGAATCCAGGCATCAGCCTACACAGGAATAGCAATGCACTGGAGTGGGGATCTGCCCTGCTCTCAGGCTGGCAGCACATGCTGCCACTGTTAGCAACAATATCTGCGCTATACACCCTCTCTTCATTTCTTTTAGGTGTGACTGTGCCTCTTCTGATAAGTGGTGAAACTGGGATTCAGGAAGCTTCAATGATCTGCCCATATCTGTTGTATGTTATTTTGTGTTCTAACAAATAAAGCTTGCCTGGAGAGCAGAGGGTGGAGCTAGCCACTAGTTAACCACAGAGGCCAGGCAGTGGTGGGCTTTTGGAAGAGGCTGAAAGCTCCTACATTGAGACCTATCGGGTGGTGGGCATCAGCAGCACCTGACGGAGCGGGCCTGAGATAGGAGAGGGACAGACAATGTAAACCACCCAGGACAGGGAAGGGAGAGCTAGACCACAGGGCCTGGAAAGAGGGCCATGACATCCAGGGTCCCTCTGAACTAGGCGGAAGGCTAACATATGAAGAGGGCAGGATGCAAGCTGTCTCTGTGTTCCTGAGCTCTTAAGGGCCACAAGGTGGAGCAGGACAGGAGCAGACCTGAGATGGAGCTGGGCTCCTGCCTTCCAGTCCCCACCCCTAGCACAGAATGCTGAGCATCTCCGGCCAGGGCTTCAGTGTGGATGGCTTCTATTTATAAGTGGGAAGGGGATGAAGTGGCAGCTGCAGCCCAAACGGTCTGTGGATTGACCTTCATGGAGCCCTGAAAAGTCCAGACCAAAGCCAGAGACAGCACAGGAAGGGTGGGCTTGACAGCTGAGGCTGCGGAGCCAGCTGTTTCCACTGGGTTCTATGCATAGCAAGCCTGTGCCTGTTTAAGCAGACAGGCCTGACCTCTGGGTGGTGTAGGCTTGACAAGCTTGCCAGGTGGTCTTTCTTGTCTGTACGACTCCATGTTAGTGGCATGCTTCTTCCTGCGGGTGCACTACCTTTGAGGGCCTGGCATGTTCTGCTCCGTGGGCTGTGAACTCCTTGACAGGTGCTACCAAAGCCTGCCCTCTGTAGAGACAGTCTTGCCGTCTTTCAGGCCACAACATGGCAGTACTTTGTTCTGGGCTAAGAGCAGAGGGGGGAAGAACTGTGGTCTGGGGTTTGACACACTGGAAATACGGTGTTTGGTAATACCCTGCTGTCACGGTGTGGCCAGTGTGACTCTGGTCCTAATGGCTGTGTGTGTCCCCTTCCCGTCTCAGCCTTGGTCTCAGATGGGGAGTTTTTTGAGTCTCTGTCCTTACTCAGTAGGAGGACATAAAGGATGGACCCCGCTAGTGTGCTCGGTGGTTTCCTGTCCTCTCCAGAAGAATCTGCCTCAGTGTCTCCTGCTGGGTTCTAACAACTCTTTCCTAACCAGCAGGCATCAGAGCCACAACCTAGGACTAGGTACAGTGCCCATGGGGACTGTTACCCGTTCTCCACGGTCTATGACCACAGACTTCTGTCCATGCTTCACCAGGTAGGGGTTCTGCCTCTTGTGAGGAGCTGGGGCCTTCTGCCCTGAGGCAGGCTGTCTCTCCACACGCTTCTTACAGTGCACACCAGTCTCTCAAGACCAAGGGGAGAGCTCACAGCAAGGGCCATGTCACTGAGACTCGTCCTGTTCTGCTCTGGTATGTCATCCCGTTGACCCCCAGCCGCACAAGCCATTCATCTGCCCTTCTGTCCCCTACAGGCTCCTTTTTATAAATAGAAGCCAGTTCAGTCTAAACCCTTGACCTCAAATTCTCCACATTAATCCTCCACTGAGTTGGCATGCGACATCCCGCCATACGGCAGTATCAGCTGTGTTCGGGCAGATAACACCCCACCACTGCCGTGCAGGGGCACAGGAGGAATGTGCCGCTGGGGGCTGAGCCCCTCTGAGCTCCTTTTTTGGGGTGGATTACAGTGGTAGGTAACAGGGTCAAATCAGCCACTTAACATCGCATATGTCCCGAGGCCCAGGATGCCAGGCCGGGAGTGCAGTGGTTCTTGCCTGGTCCGGGAGATGCTGCAGGAACCATACCCCCCCCATGGACCACGGCTGCTCTGGGCCCTGGAGGACGTCGCTGTCTCACTCACACAGCTGTGCTTTATGGAGCTTGATTTAAAAGGAGGGAGAAGGCAGCGTGTGGGTCTCCCAGTCCTGTTCGGTTTTGCTTTACCAGTTGTGAAACAAAGTTAGTACTGAAGTTGGCTACTTAGGGGTAGAAGCCAGGTGTTGGTTTCTCAGGGAGACTCCCATAAAGCCAGCGGCTCCCTTCCTGCACGAGTGGACGGCTGGGCCTGCAGTCCCTTTAGCATTACCCTGCCCTTGCCTGTGTGTTCCAGTGCTCGGCTGTTGCTTCTGTGCCTCCACAGACGTTTCTAGGTCAGGTCTCCAGCATTGCAGGAAGGATGTGGACGATTGCACACAACTCAGTCCTGAGCCCCCCTAGCAGACAGCTGGGTCAAGCAATGGTACCTGAAGGCACTTGCACAGAGCCAGAACTCAGTGGAAGGGACTGCCATTCCTGTGGACAGGATCTTGTGTGACTTCGAGTTTGGGGGGGGCAAGTGCCTCTGCCCCTTGATCAACAGCGCCCCCAACAAGCATGCAGGGGCTTGATGATGGGCATTGTTAATGCAGCATGGCCTGTATCCAAAACTGTTCCAAGCTGAGGCTCTGATGTGGCAGAGCCACTGTGGGCCCACCAGCCTGCCTTCAACAGGCAGGGCGTGGCTGCTGGCCTGCAACAGCTACCCACGAGAGGAGCCTGGAAGACAGCCGAAACTCCCTTGCTCTGGCTGTTTGGTTAATTCATGGCATTTGTCTGGAATTATCAATAAGACACAAGTTTAAGATTAAACTTTCTCTGGGTACCTGTTTTTTAAAAAAAAATCTGCTGTGCGGTGGTGGCACATGCCTTTAATCTCAGCACTCAGGGGGGCAGAGGCAGGCAGATTTCTGTGAATTTGAGGCCAGCCTGGTCTACACTGAGTTCCAGGACAGTTAGGGCTACACAGAAACTCTTGTCTCAGAAAAAAAAAAAAAATCCGACCATACAAGTGGCCAAGCTGCTCCACCTTGGCTTTCTGTGAAGCCCAACAGCAGGAAGTGCCTGCAGAACCCGATCCTGCCCGAAGCAGCCTCTGCCACCGTTCTCTGTCCTGCCGCTCAGTTCTGTGTAACAACTCAATGCCTAAGAGAGGACCGTGGCACCTCTGAGGCTACCTCAGTTGATTTTTCTCGGTTCATCGACTCTTTGACTTCCATTTTTAATTCACGGCACAGGACCACACGGTCTTCCTCCTTAGCCGACAAACTGGCTCCTGACTCTCATCACCCAGTTACGTAGGCCTCATCCGTTGAGCTTTCCCCACCCAAACCAGAAAGCCTGCGATCCCAGCACTGGGAGCCGGAAACTGATGGGCACTGTGAGTTTGAGACCAGCTAGGGATACCCAGTGAGACCCTAGGGGGGAGGGAAGGGGGGAGGGAAAGAGGGATCTGGAGTTCTGTGGGTCTCGGGAGAGCCTGGTAACAAGCATACAGAGAGACAGCCTGGCTCAGGGCAGAGGGGCTGTGACAAGAAGGTGTCACTTCTGCTTCCAGGACGACTGAGACTGTGCGCTGTAGGAGGGGTCTCTAAGCCTCTTCCCAAGGGCACAGTGGCCCTCAGAGGAGCCTGACATAGAAGCAAAAGGACACTAAGGTGGAGACTCTGAAAGGTATCGGCCACACATTGCCTTTCCCATGTGCAGGGCTCACCCAGGACAGCACTGGCTTGACTTCTCTGTGACCTAAATAAACACACAGACATTCTGTACAGAACCAGTCCAAACACTTTAATAGCAGAGGAAAAAAATAAACCTGACGTAAAATTTGAAAGGAGCGAACAGGCAGTTCGGGACTGCTGCACTTTGGTCTCCAATATTTCTTCCTGGGTGTGCGTTTTCATGAGAAAGTTCATTTGACAGCCTGTTCCTGTGTGCTCTTCAGAGGGAGGGATGTGCACAGAGGGTCACAGGATCCAGGAGGGATGCTGGAACCAGTTCAGCTTCTCCAGCCACCAAAGCCCTGGACAGACCTGCAGGAAGTGCATGAGAGTCAGCCCCTGCTCCAGCTGCACTTGCTCTGCTTGAAGGAAGTGCAGACAGGACCAACAGACAAGCCTGGATTTGGGCCTGGAGCCTGAGGCAGTGGGCCGCCCTGGGAACACTACCAGGGAAATGAGAAAAGCCTTTCCTTACCCCGCTTCCCAGAAGGTCACTCAACTTTTCCACCAGCCCCAAACCCGACACCTGCTGCTCAACCTGGCATTCCAGCCCAGCTCTGAAAACAGCAAACAGCAGAGCACACAAGTCCAGCAGGAGTTAGGTTCAGACTCAACACAGGAAGACAACTACTTACGAGTTAGATGATCCGAAGGTGAATGCTGGAAAACAGAGAGGAGGAGGTTACAACACTGAGCTAGGTCAGGCAGCTGTCTGGTCCTGCGACAAGCCTTCCCCGACCCTGTCTAAACAGTGGCCGAGGGGACACTCAGCTCGGCTTCTTGAGTCACTGGCTTTCCTGGGAGAAGAGCTGTCTCATTGTTTTAGGGTCCCTAGCTCTGGCTGCGTGTGTCTGTGCACAGCTGCACTGTGTCTTTTTTTATTGATATCCATCTGTTTCCTTTCCTTTCCTTTTATGCTGTTAGCCCTGCAGCCACTTCAACTCTGCTGAGTTCTGCATGCGCCTCTTCCGTCTGTGTGAGGACAACCCAGGGCATATACCTCTGCTCTCTGAAGATGCAGAGCACTGCGCACACATACAAGACATGAAGGTTCCCATGCCAGCCTTTGAATCCAAAGCATTGTAGGGCTGTCATTACCTGGAGTTCTCAAATCCTGAGAGAAAACGAACTCAGAAACGGCACAATGCTGCCAGTCTAACTAAAGAACTTTGTATTTTTCAGCCACTTCAGTTTTTAAGACACTGAGCTGAGTGTCCAGAACACCTGTTCTTCGAGGGAGAAAAGGACATAGCCATTTACCTCCTGTGCCTGATCCAAACCCAGAGAATCCACTATTCTGGGTTCCGAAGCCTGGGGTCTGCTGGGACAAGGACCCAAAGGTGGGGGCGTTCTGACTGGCAAGGGTACCAAAGGACGCAGTGTTGCTGCTGCTCCCGAACCTGTGTTCCAGAGAGAAACAGACAGGGTTAGTGCGGTCCTTCGTCCCTGTGCCACCCACACACCTCATTCACCGTCACTGGCTTGCACGCATCACATATGACTCAACTGTGACAGGCTTGTACTGAGCTAAAAGACTCAGAGAAAACGGGCTCCAGCCCAGAGAAAGCCTTTACCTTGGCTCTGGGAAGGAAGGCATCAGGAATGCAGTGTGAGATCTGCCCCGGTTGGGGCAGGAGTCCTTAGCCACTGACAGTAATTCCAGGTTACTGAGACCAAACACAGCATGCTTCCTGTCCCCCGTCCCACCCCTTCACTTTCAGGCCATTCAGTTAGAGCTCATTTATCACCACCTGCTCTGCCCATTCACCTGCCCAGTTCCTCCTTGGCTTCAACTTAAACGCTCCTCCTGCTTTAGTCTACTGAAGGCTGGTTTCACAAGCTACTGCCATGGAGTCTGGGGATTCTATTCATTTTACTGTTCTTTATTTTCCTGAGACAGGTTCTCATGAATCCCATGCTGGCCTTGAACCTGCCATGTTGCCAAGGAGGACTTTTTGTGAACTTGAATTTTTTTTGGATACAGGGTCTCTTTATGTAGTCCTCGTTTTTCTGGAATTTGCTTTGTATTCAGAGAGATTCTCCTGCCTCTGGGATTAAAGGCTTGTGCCACCATGCCCTGTGACCCTCTTATCTCCATCTCTATTGTGCGTGGATGTTGGTATGCTAGTGATACAGCGTGTGATGTTGGTGGGGAACAACTTTCGAGAGTAGACTCTTTCCTTTTATCAAGGGTTTTATCATGGAAGCATCAGCTCTCACAGCAAGTGCTTTTACTCACTAAGTACTATCACCGGCCTATTTGTTTTTACTGAATGAGTAAAGGGCATTGTGTACAAAAGTAGTCATCTGTTCACACTTTGTGTGTGTGCGGACAACCATTTCCAAGTTATTCCACTGAGAATCTTGTTTGTTTCATAAAGGTCAATAAATACACAAAACAATGTAAAAAAGACATCGTTTTCTCTCCTCTGGTCCAGCAAATGGGGTTGAGGATATAACTAAAATCACTGAGGGATTCAGTGGGGGCCTCCTACAGAAGGTGGGCAGGGATGAGTTAGGGTGCTCTGAAACAAGACCAGGACCTGGGTAAATGCTATATCAAAGGGCAGCCAGCAGTTCTCGGTTCTAAAGGGGTGACCTCGGCTCTTTGTCAGGGTCAGAGTTACGATGGCACCAGGGACCTGGCAGATTAGTGGTTTCTTTCCAAGGATTTAATGTCTGCATTGGTACTTACTAGCCCCAGGAAACGTGCTAGTCAGTCATGATTCCTAAGATACTCCAGACACTCTCCAGCTTCCTGGGTGTGTGGATCAGCCTCAATCGTCATCCTTTGGGAGCTAGCCACCTTATTTTTCAAGACAGGATTTCACTGGGATCTAGGGCTGAGATTCAGTGTGTTGGCAAGCCCCAGAAATGGACCTTCTCAGTGCAGGAATCACAAAGCGTGTGCCAGCATGCTCAGCTCTTTATGTCGGTGGGGACTGAACTCAGGTCACTGTGCTTTTGTGGCAAGTACTTACTGACTGAGCTATCTCCCAAGCCTGTTTTTATTTCTTTATTATTACTATTTTGGGGATGCTGGCCTCAGTTTCCACAATCCTCCTTCCCTAGCCTCCTGAACAGGCATCTGCTACCAATATATGAAAAAAGCTAGCTTTTTGAAGGTGGTGCTGGGGATCATTTATGACTGTGAACATGCTCAGCAAATATCTATCACTGAGCTACACTTCCAACCCTCTGAGGAGACGTCTCTACTAGTAAAGCTAATAGCTCCTTTCAAATAAATGCGCAGAGCCTCAAGACTCCCAGCATTATCAGATGGGATTCCACCAGATCTGTGGAAAACACAGGCTTTGGGAGGGTCTGAACTCTCTTTCTTTTTTTCCCAAGACAGGGTTTCTCTGTAGCTTTGGAGCCTGTCCTGGAACTCAACTCTGTAGACCAGGCTGGCCTAGAACTCAGAGATCCACCTGACTCTGCCTCCTGAGTGCTGGGATTAAAGGCGTGTGCCACCACTGCCTGGCTTTGAACTCTCTTCTGAAAAGTCCCTTTAACTGTGTTCTTGCAGCTTCCTGAAGAGAAATGTCCAAGGTCCCTTAGCCTCCACAGAAATCTAAGGAATGCCGTCACTTGCACGCTCTCCTTGAGCAGTCTAGCACCCCTCTGTGGAGCCAAGCTTGGTAAGAACATGTTTTATTTTTAGGGTAAACACCCATGTTACTCCTAACCTTCAGTTCTGTTCTGAGCTGAGCACCAAGAGTGAGAACCTGTCCAGGCGCGTTTTAGGCATCAGCATCTCCTTCAAATGAGGGATTCTGTAGCCATCAGCACATACATTAAGTTGAAACTTATGGTATAGCAAAGGCTATTTCTTTCCTTGGGGTTTTGGTAACCAGACTCAAATTCTAGGGCCTAGAAGCCAAATCCTGCCATGGCATTTTCTGATGTGCGCAGGCCACGAGAGGAGCTGGTTGACGGCCAGGAGGACAGCAGCAGTATGGAGGGCACCTCACTCTGGGTCAGGCTGGGACAGGACAGAAGAGGTGTCTGTAAAGGCTAACAGGCGTCTTATGAGAACAATCCTAGAGGAAGATGCGCTGAGAGCTTTCTTCAGGACTTTCTAACATAAGGACTATCTGAGGTATAGGCCTGGTTGCAGCTACACACTGGCAGCCAGCAATGTGGCCAACATCCAACCACGGTTATGAACCTACTTACACTGAGCCTTGTCCTAGAGAAAAAAAGGAATCTCCTACCAACGTTTTTGCTCACTTCAATGCAAGGCCGTCAGGTCACTGTTTGGTTTGGAGAATGTAAGATTTCCAGGCCCCAGTGCTTCAGGCTGCCACGAGTTTGTGGTTTCCCCAGGTCCCACCTGCAGCTTACCCGAATCCTCCTGCGCTGGCAGCCGCAGTACCCTCTCCGAACACTTTGCCTCCCGTCGAGCCCAGAGGGCTTGTAAAGGCTGGGGCTGAACCGAATGCTGGCACCCCTCCAAACCCAGGGGATCCCCCAAAAGTAGGAGGGCTGCCAAACACTGGAGCAGCACCGAAGCCACCTGAGCAAAACAGAGGCAAACAGAAACAGGGAGACAGAAAAGGAGACAGGAAGAGAAGGCATCAAGCGGCCAGAAACCAAATCAAAAGAGGAGAAAGGGAGATAAGCCGTCAGCAAATCCAACACAAGAATCCAAAAAGCACCCCAACCTCAATCCCTTAGTCGACTACCTCTCCCACTAGGGGAGGGGACTGCAGCTCTAAGAGCTGAGTGCCTGGTGCCTCCTGAAGCAGACGGAACTTATATGAAGTCCTGTGAGAGCAAATCGGCCCGAGCTCTAGAGCTCTGTGGGTCCATCCTGGTTTCTTTCCAACTCCATGATGTCTGGGATGCCTCAAGGAAACTCCATCCCCAGAGTTTGTGTCTCAACACAGCAGTTTAGCATAGGATTTATTATTTATTACCACAAAGAGTAGGCTCCTGGCTTCAGGGAAACCCAACTAATAAAACTGGAGGCTCAGAGTTTGTGGCAGAACCCACAAATGGGGTCACAGCAGAAGCAGGGCGATGATGCTGGCACTTAGCCACATGCATTTTATTTATTTACAGCCAGGTGGCCGTATGCCTACTGCAGTGTCCCTGACTTGAGATACAGAGGAGTTTTTTCAAGTGCTTTCTCTCTGCAGCCCCCACTATAAAGCATACTGATCCTCCATTTTGAGGAAGGCTTTGGGTAAACTGAACCAGGTTAGCACCGCGTTAGTCAGCTGTGAGGCTGGTTTGAGTGCCTAGGTCAGGATTCCACATTATGATTCCAGGTCCCAACAGGCAGGGTGGAGACGTGAGGCATGCGGTACAGCAGAACAGGGTCAGGTTAAGCACTAGACAGCCTCCTCTGACTGGTGGGGAGGACCATCTGATGTGAGTCAATTCCCTGCTCCTGAGGTGTCCCCAAACCTTCAAGATACTGCCCTAGCTCTGAGGTTGAGAGGAGAAAGGCAATAAGGATATGTGGAGTTGGTTGGAGATGCTAGGAACTTTACTGGGGCACGGGTGGGGGAGCACAGCGGTTTCTTCCTCAGTCAGCTAAAACACATGTTGGCTTTGAACTATGTGCTAAAGGGAGTAACGGGGACCCCAGACCACCAAGGATGTGACGAGACTAAGGAGGCAGGGTCACTGTCACTGAAAGCAATGCAGTGCCCACGAGGTGGATCTGGCATTCTACGGTCACCCTACTGCTTCTGCCACGGGATCAGGAGAGATCAGACAGAGGGCACGAGCACGGTCAGGCGAGCGGGAGTGTCTATCTTTCAGAGGGGCTGCACAGCTGAGGAGACACGTTTTGCCACGGCTCGTGTTTGGGTTGCCATTCTGTATTTTAAAACCTCGAGTGAAATTCCGAGCTGTGCTACTGAGACTGGTGGACTACAAACATGAACAGCATGGAAAAAAAAAGTGCTAAAAAACCCATTGTACTTTAATTATTAAAACTGATTGTGGATCTAATTGCACTTTCTTCCTAGACATTCAAGGTTTCATCTAACACCTTGTACTCAATGTTTAGACTTCTTGATGGAATGTGAGTGAAAGGTGAGAGTTTATAACGATACAGAAAGTAACCCGGGAAGGAGCAGACAGAATAAACAGACAGAGGGAGGCAAGCACGCATTCTCGCATTCTCGCATTCTCGCATTCTCGCATTCTCGCATTCTCTCTCTCTCTCTCTCTCTCTCTCTCTCTCTCCACACACACACAGAAAAAACAAACAAACAAACAAACCTGGAACTACTAAATGAAATAGAACAGTTGCTCTCTTAGTTCTGGGGACAGACAGCTCACTCCAAACAGGAGGGGGAGTTCAGCAGCAGACAGCCGGCGAGGCTGAACTTGCCACCAAGAAGCAGACTTACTGGTTGGTGTACACTAAGGTCTCTGAGCTTCAGGTGTGGCGGCAGCTGCTTCCCAGGAGTTCCCGTTCTTTCCTTGATAGCCCGGCCCCTCCCTCCAGTGGGACACTGAGCTCTCAGGATGTTCTCATCTAACTTCAGCATGGGTGGATGGCAGAGCTGGGACTGGACCCTCTCATGCCCTATCGTGTTCCACTATGCTCTCTGTCATACTGCTTAATAAGTGACGACGGACAGGTGCAGACCCAGGGCTGGCTGGCAGCAAGGCCATGGTCCCTTCCTTGGTAGCCTCCAGCAGTAGTTCTGACGCAGTTCTCCTGAAGGGAGAGCACACTGAGAAGGCACCCATGTGTGTAACAGTAAACTCCCTGTCGCAGCCCTCACCAAATAGAAAATCCAGAATTAGGAAACTAATTTTCTCTAAGACAGAAGACACAAATCAATCCAAATCTGCTGGTATACAAGTCGGAGCACAGAACCACACACCAGACAACAGGAGTAAGGAAACACCGGGTGCCTAAAAAGATGGAAGAGGCTCAATGGCTACCAGCAATGCTTCTCAGATCTTAGTGTGTATGCTCTACAACTGTGTTGGGAGGCCACTGCTCGGGAGCCGGCCACCTTGGTTTTTGAGAAAAGTCAGCAAGGGGGCCATGCTGACTCTGAGCTATCAGTAGCACCAGCCCCATACTTTTTAAATTAGAGCTAAAAATTTTGTGGCCTTTTCATTTTGAAATTATTCAGTGTGTGTGTCCCAAACAAAGCTGCAAGGCTTGATTTCCTAGGGAAAGATACTAAAAATTGGCAGCCTAGGACCAAGCTGCCAAGCCACGGTCTTCGACACAGCACGTGTCTGGAAGCCACTGCACTTCAGGGCCACCTTCTCAGCTGTGTCCGTCACCTCCTCAGACAGGGGCTGGGGCTAGACACTCAACCCTGCTCACCCCCGGGTCCCCAGAGCAGCCTGCTCTAGACAGGCTTCTCAGCAGCAACACAACAATCTCCCACCAACAGCACAGCATTGCAGGCAGCTACAGCCCTCAGACAGGCAGGTGAGAGAAATTAGCAACATGTCTTATGGGGCAGGAGAGATGGCTCAGTAGTTAAGAGCAGTGGCTGCTCTTCCAGGACCTGGGTTTGGGTCCCAGCACCCATGTAGGAGTTTACAACCCAGTTTTAGGGGATCCAAGACCATCTTCTGACCTCCAAGAGCACCATAATGTACACGGTGCACAGACACGCAAGTAGGCAAAACATCACATACATAAATAAACATTAATAGCATATGTCATATTAATGTATACTGTTCTTTTAAGACTTTAAATGAAAAATGTGTAAAAAACTATTTTAAAAAGTTTATAGAGGTGTATTACTTCTTTTGTTTGTTTTTTGAGACAGGGCTTCTCCATGTAGTCCTGGCTATACTGGAACTCACTCTATAAACCAAACCAGGCTGGCCTTGAACCCACCTGCCTTTGCCTCCTGAGTGCTGGGTTAAAGCATCATTACCAACTGGTTATAGATATATGTATTTCAAATAAAAGTTAAGAAAAAAAGGGTGGCCCAGATGCTAGGGTTATAGGCATGTACTGCCATGTTTAATTGGTTTTTCCACAATCATTAAATATTTTGGTAGTCTTCCTTGAGAAGATTAAATTCTTTTAAGTGTGTATATCCTCTTTGCAAAAGAAAAATTTTTGTTTTGTTTTATTGCAAACAGGGTCTCGCTATGTTGCATTGGCTGGCCTGGAACTCACTATGTAGACCAGGCTGGCCTCGAACTCACAGAAATATTCCTGCTTCTGTCTCCCGAGTGCTGGGATTAAAAGCGTGTGCCACCACCATTGGTTCCTCTTTTTTAAAAGTATGTCTTATGTGTTAGAAATGCAGAAGACACTCAATAAATACAAAAATAATCTGGAGAGCAAAGTAACTTCCTCCTTACTGCAATCCCCTCCCTAGATATAAGCACCCAAGGACACTGCCTCTCAGAGGTCTACCTTACATAAGCTCTCAAGTGCATGTGCGCGCGTGTGGGCGCGCACACACACACACACACACACACACACACACACACGAGCACGGGTCATACTTGTGGGGTACCTGTTTTATTTGGAGTGGAAAATCCAAAGCCTTGGGATGCCACGCTTCCACCACCAGAGCTGAAAGTACCAGCAGGCTTCTGTTCCCCGAAGGATGAGCTGCCAAACCCTCCAAATGTCTTAGCGCCACTGTTTCCAAATAGGTTAGAGGTATCTAAAGGGACAAAGGACAGGTGTGAGGGAGTTTGAAGAGGAGGGCAGTGTCATTTCCTTCTCAGACGACAGAAGGGGACACACATCAGCTGAGTGTATGGAAGACAGGAGCCACGGTGTAGCCCAGCATCTAGGGGAGTTTGTGATAATGAGTCTGAAATACTGGCGCTCAGGAGCAGGACTCCTGGCGCAGCTCTACAAGGAGAAAACTAAAGGGTAATAATGGAGTTTGCACAGTAGGGTTCCTAGAGGTCTTGGCCCACCCACCAAAAATGGCCAGTTGCTTGCCTCCTATGGACAAGGTCTGGTCTCTCGTGCCAAACTAGAGGAATCAAAGAGCGCAGTCTGGCCCAGCACAGTACCTGAGCGGGAGAGGGGTCAGGAAGAACCCCAGAGTCCTTACAGTGTTCTGATGGCTGTTCTGTTGGAATCTGTTCACAGCCACAACAAGACAGGGGAAGGAAGCTGCCTTGAAATGGGGAATGGAGTGTTGCCGCAAGACACAGGCTTCAATCCCCGCCAAAATGCAAACATGTACACATCCAGGCTTCCCCCAGCCACCAGGTGTTCCTGGTGTAGGAGACTCAAGGAGGGAAGCTCACTTATAGTAACTTCCAAAGCTGAGCTGCCGGAAGGGTTGGCCCACCCCACCCACGAGTTCTTAGGTCTCTTGCCACTCTCTGCTGCAGCCTAATGGGAGCTTGCACCAGATAATCCTGCAGTGCTCCTGAGCTAAGCTGAGGAGGGAGTGGGCTCATTCTAGGCACATGATCATAACCGATTTCTAGGTACTGCCAAAGCACGGCCACTGCCCTGAAGACCACCGGCCATGAGGTCAAGCATGGCTGATCCTGAGGGCACCCCAGGAAACTGTGCTCTGAGCGCTCTGCTCCTCCTCAGAAGAGGAGCACCCATGCTTGTTATTTCAGGAGTCTCACTCCAGCTTTATTCTCCCAACCCGAGTCCTAGCAACATAAACTTCAGGTGGCAATTCCAAGGACAAGATTAGGGGTGGGCTCTCCTCTCAGTGAAATGTGGTGTGACCACACGAAAAGGGAAACACAAAGACTTTAATGGGATAAAGTTAGCAGACACTTAGAAACTTCCATCCTTTTCTCTCTTTAAAGATCCTTTTGTCAGATGAATCCAGTCTCACAGTATATATTTAGCCACACACACACACACACAAAAAAAGATAAAATCCAGTTGATGAATATGGAGACCCAGTTAAGACGCAGCAGAGAAAGCCAAGTACCTCATGACCTCACTTATTTGTGGAATCTAAACAAGCTGATCTCATAGGAGGTGAGAGTAGAATGATGGCTACCAGAGTCTGGGGAAGCAGGGACAGGGAAATGCCAATTAGTAAGGGCCAGGAAGATGGCTCAGTGGGTCAAGGTACTTGCTGCCAAGCCTTACAACCTGAATTTGATCCTTAGGACCCACATGGTAGAAGAATCAACTCTTGAAAACTATCCTCTGGCCTGCACTCTCGGGCTGCTGTGTGTGCAAGCCCCCCTCCCCCCATAAAATAAATAGATGAAGTAAAGAAGCAAACACATAGAAGGAGGTTGTTCTGGGTTCTACTGAACAGCAGGGGACTGTGGGTAATGGTGTTCAGTTTCTTTTTTTAAAGCTAGAGATTTTTAAAAAATATTTCCTCCATTAAAGAATAGTAAATGTTTAGAAGACATTTTCCCTTGAATGTGAGCTGATGTGAAGACACATATACACACATTCACATGTTACACATATATAGACATCACACAAAACCCCATCAGTATGTACACTTTCACGTAATTAGTTAAAAATAAAGATCCCTTTCTCCTTCATTAAAATGGAACAAACTGAGGTTTGTAGTCAGGCCTAGGGTAACTACTGGATAGCTCTGTGACCTCATGCAAGGACTCAGCTACCCTAGGTCACAGTCCCTGACACCATCCAGGACAATTCTACTATACAGGCTCTGGAAGACTGAAAAGACTCCCTGCTTTCCTTCACCCCCAGTCCCTGCAGCCTCTCAGAGTCGGCACAGAGCAGGCAGGTGCTCAGGAGGTGGGGATGACACCACCACTGTGGGTCTACCATGCAGCTCAGTTGCTCTGAAATGTGGCACCGGACTGCTTGTGCCTCCCATTTCTATGGTCAACAATGTTTCTTGGTTCTCTCCGAATGGCTCCACACTAACAGTCTGTAGCTTAAAAAAAAAGCCACAGCAATTTACTGACTTTCTGTGTATGCACATGTGTCGGTAGGCACATGTGAGCCATGGCACGGACAGAGCAGTCACTTCATTCTTCCCACCACGTGGGCACTAGGTATCAATTGAGAATGTTGGCCCTGGTGGCAAGTGCCTTTACTCTCAATGCCATCTCACTGACCTAGATTTTATTTATTTTATTTTAGAGAGAGGGTCTCCCTGTATGGCTCTGACAGCTTAGAACTTGTTTTTAGACCAGGCTAGCTTTGAACTCAAAGATTCACTTGTCTTTGGGATTAAAGGTATGAGCCAACACAACTGGTTGTTGGCCCAGTCTTTAATAACATGCTAACTAAATGTCTTGGCGGATAGAGGGTGTTTTATTGTAAAGGAAACGGTCAATCAGAAAATACTCTCTGTGGAGCTAGCCAAGGACTAATCTGGGATAACAAAGACAGGTAAAGCTGGCACCGGCTCAGGGCTGCCACCCTGCAGGCCTCATACAGGTCCCCTTAATTCTGTTGGCAAAACCACCAACAATATCCAACATCAAGGCTGACCCATTCCAAATCAAATCTGACCTAAAGATTGTTAGAGAGGTCAGGTGTCAGCTTTCTGAAAGTCTGAGGTCACAGAACACAGGTCCTAGAGCCTCATCCAGGCTCCACTCCAGGACAGCTTCCAGAGGAACAGCCATGGCGGGAGCCCTTTATAGGCTTCAAACAAACGGCCCCAACCCCTTCTCACACAAATACCCTGTAGGTCCCTGAAGAGAAAAGCGTGTGGAGGACAATGCTAACTCTTGTCAGCATGAGACTGGGAGGCAGCAGGCCCTTCTGGGTGACAGTGCGCATACAGGGTGCTGAGTTTCAAATGACCCCAGAGTCTAACAGCCTATTTGGTGGAGTCAATAAGGGAACTCATTGGCTTCCGGATAGTGTTCTCAGATTGTCTTTCATGCAGCCTCAACTCCAGGCTGAAATGAACTTGGAGTCTGTCTTCCAGTTGTTAGGAGATTGTAAAAGGAACTGTGGCAAAATAAAAGTAGCTTAAAGATATTTGAATTGTGGTAGAGGCAAAGAGGAATAGAGGTAGGAGGAGATCGTGTGCAGACTCCTTCCACAAACCAGATGACTGGGGACAGACAGACAGACACACACACACACACAGCTCACAGCAATGGAGACAAGGCAGCAGAGAAGGTCCTATGTGAGAAGTGGGCAGGATTCAGTCCAGAAAAGCAACAGTGCTCACAAGCATCGGCTGCTAGAGTCAGTGTGGAGAAAGGCAGTCACTGGAGGCCACAGAGAAAAGGGCATGAACACAGCCCAGCTCCTGCACTGTCCCTGCCTCTCCTTAGCGTGCATTTACCCGGTCACAGGGTTTAGCATCCAAGCACTCCTGTCATAAAAAAAGCATTAAGACCACTAGTGTCCGGTATGGAAGACGGTGAGTCTAACAGCCATCCAGAGAGAAGGGTCCTGGAGTGCGGCTCGCTGCCATTCCTACTGGGTCCACACTCCCTCCGGCTGACTTCAGGCACTGAATACGGGTGTGCGGAGGGGTGTGCAAGGTTGGCGCTCATGAGCTAGTGCACACCAGCTCAGACTGACCTCTGGGGAAGGCCAGCTGACAAGCTAAAGCTAGGGTGTCAGAAAGAATTAGCTGGCAAAGGAATTTTTACAGGGATATGGCACATCTAAGCCTTTAACAAAACCGGTTGGTAACTCGGGCCTCACAGCTGACCTCCATCTGGGAAGCAGCCCAGTTTCTGACCAGCACACCAAGTGACTATGTGCAAGTGCGGTGTCTGACATGTTCCATGTATCTGAGCCGAGCTCCACTTCTGCTGTTCCTCGCTCTGATCTGAAAGGACCACACTGGGACAGCATTTGTCCAGAGCCCTTCAGTCCTGGGGGACAGCTAGTCAAATATTTCCATTACATCAGGATTCGCAGTCCCTGCCGTGGCACACACCTATTTTTGTTCTGCTTTTCAGGATTCTGTTGTCCATCTGCAAAAGTTTTTGAGAATAGGACTTCTGAGATCCCTCCACTCTATGCTCTAAATCCCACCTGGGGTAGCCTGGTGACTTAGGAGGGAAACACCTTGATAGCAATCCTGCAACGTTACCAGGTCAGAGACATCAGAATAATCAGTCATTGATCTATACAGTCAGAGAGCAAAACTGAGGCAGAAAACTGCTCATAATTCCACAGGACTTAATATTATGAAAACAGCCAGAGGATACAAGAGTGCAAGATTCATTACTGTCTTGTACAGCTCAATACAGCACATTAAAGGGAAGCAGTTAAGGAGAGGATGACAGGAATCCCACTTGCAGCCCTAGCCACAGCAGCAGCAGCACACACCACCCCAACTTCCAACTGGGACAGGCAGACCAGAATGTGAAGACCTCGCAGAGAAGACAGTGCTAGGAAGAGGCAGGCTCAAGCCAACTGAAAGTGCCCTTCAGAGTCAGAGAGCCAGGCAAGCGGAAGCACTGCCAGTGTGGGGCTGCTCGTGGCTACTGTCGCTCACACTGCTTCACGCCGTCTCAGTACTATGAGACAGAGCAAGCTGGGCCTTGGGAGAAGGGAGAAGCAGCCCATCACACTCGTCTCTCTCTGCATCTCTGCTGTCCTTTCACGACTGCAGACAACACCTCATTAAAATAAATCTAAAAACCAAGGCTGAGCAATGTGGGCAGAGTTCAAATAGCACCTCTCTAGCTTTGTCCCTTTTTGCATTTATTCCTGTAGCTTTGATGATACCACAGGATGACAATGGCATCAGAGGACCGAGGGACTGGGAAAACTCAACTTACTTGGGGTGGCTGTGGATCCAAAACCCCCACTGGCTGAGCTGAATGGGTTCTTGTTGGCAGCATCCTGGCTGGGTTTTCCTCCAAGGCCACTGAAGAAACCGCCCCCTCTCGCAGCATTTCCAGACCCAAACACACTACCACTGGAAGTGGATGACTGCTAAAAAAAAATGGGGAGGGGAACAGGAAGCAAGAAAGGGTGAGAGATCATGGTAAAAGTACACTCCACATCCTGGCAGGGAGCGCACAGCTGGTGCAGGCAGAAAAGCAAGGGCACTCTCATCAGGTCTGGAAGGGACTCTCCAACAGCCCCCAGAGAGGCTGATTCCGGAAGACGTCCTGCAGATCCGACGACGTTCCTGGGTTACTGTATTTAGAGGAGCTGGGTGCTCAACACTGTCTGCCATGCTGCCTGCACTGTCTGACTCAACACCAGGGGCAGGAAAATCAAGCCTCACAGATCTACCAAATATCAGGTCTGAAAGCAGGGGGAGCCAGCATGTGTTCAGATTCCTCCAGTGTTAGCTGAAGTCATCAGCAGTGGTAAAGTACTCACAGGCATTTCTATCCATTTGTGTACTTTTAACTCACCACGACTTGCCTGGTGCTGAAGAGAAGCCTAAATTAGCCGCACTGCTGAAATGATGGCCACCGCTCAGCTCAACTCCATCCAGGCACTCAGGAGGACTCTGCCACCTCGGGCCGTGCTGACCCAGAGCGGCACCAAGCACCAGGCACTCAATTTCTGTGCAGAAACTGACCCTTTTAGGGAGACCGGCTCACGGCTGCTCAATTAGTGAAGCTGATCATGCTAAGAAGATAGGCCAGGAAAGGGCAGCTGTGTGGAGGAAGGATGGGGCCACATGCCGAGACTAGCGCGACCCCGTGCAAGAATGGCACACATCTGTGAAGTGCCCCCCACTTTCTTTTTTTAAAGAATTGTACCTGAAACACAAGCCCTACTCAGAAATGGCTCCACCAGCACCTCCTGAGCACCAGAGGTCTCTGCACAGCGTGGGCTCATCCCTTCACTCTGCTGCAAGCGAAGGGATCTGGCCCTCAGCTAGCATCCAAGCGCTCCCCCCTGCAGCCCCCACATAGAAACCTAAGTTTGGTCTTAAGGTCACTCAGTCTACTGGACAGTCCCTACATTTAAACTTCTTTAAAAAATGTAATAGTGGATAGCCAGTGACAGCCTCTGCAAGGACAGGAACCATGACAACTCAGTGTCCGGTGCATGGAGTGTCCTTAACCTCCACATTATCAGGTTGGAACACAGAAACCATTATATATGGACATTCTGCCCTAGACAATCCAGTACTCTCAACACACCCGAACTGGCCACCCACAGAATGAGTGGGAAACTAACCCTAACCAAAGCAAGTGTAATTAAAGTCCACAGCCAAGCTCCCTTAGACCTCATTTCTGCCTCAGGCAGACCACGACTGCTTCTTAAGCCCATGCCCCTGCTGAGATTCCATCCCACTGTTGTCAGTATTCTCCATGGACTCTGGGGCATGCGGATAAAGTCTGTCTCCAGTTCCACATCTAGAGCCTCATTGGTTGACTGACTGCATTATACACGGTTGTAGGGTCTGCTCACACTGATTTGTGTCTTTCTCAGACGTGTGCATGTTTTTCTTCTCTCTGTGTAGCCCAGGCTGCCTCACCTCCCAGTGCTGGGTATAGTTCACTTGGCACTTTTCCTTGTATACTGAACCTTGCACTAGAAGGACAACAGTGACGGAGGCACCTAGAGAGGGCTGAGTAACCAAACCCAGAGTAGCACAACCATCACTAGTATCCCCTGAACTCAGCATCTGTCGCTGAAACTCTCTAACTGTTAAACTACAGCTTCCCATTCTGTCTCCCTCTACCTCACCGGTCTTCAACCTGGGAGTCAAACAATCCTTTCACAGGGGTCGCTTAAGACCATGGGAAAACATAGATGTTTACATTACAATTCATAACAGTAACACAATTGCAATTATTAAGTAGCAACAAAAACGTTTTTATGGTTGGGGTCAGCACACATGAGGAACCGTATTAAAGGGTCACAGCATAGGAAGGCTGAGAAGCACAGCTCTAGCCCTTGTCAGTTTCAACCTGCTTTGATGAGTTTACACACTGAAGGCGTTTACCACAAGTAGAGCCGTCTAGAATCATTCTATTGCAGCTGGCTTGGTTTGCTTTGCCCACGCTGTTCATGTGTAGCAAGAATCAGAACTTCATTTCTTTGTATAGCTGAATAACATCCCACTGATGCACGTCCTACATCCTTTCTCTGTTCATCTGTCCAGTGACAGACACACGGTGCTTCGTCTACAACCAACACTGGCATACACATCTGCTTGAGTTCCTTTTTTCAATTCCTTTGGTTGTAACCCTGGAGTCAAAACTGCTGGGTCATGTGGCAGAAGCACTGCTTGTTTTTAGGGGAGGCCTCAAGCTATGTTTCACAATAGCTGTACAATACACAGAACCAGCGGCGGTGTACGAAGGCCTGCATCTCTCCATGTTCTCCACAACGCCTTAGTTTGAATGTAGCAGTGCTGCCTGACTGCTGGATTTCAATTTCCCCAACGTTTAATGTACTTTTTGTCTTTCCTCATGTTCGCTGGCCATTTATGCCACCACCAGCAGCTACTCCTCAGTCTTTGGCAAGTCCTCTCTTTCATGTACTTCTGATCCACAGTACTTGCCTGGAGCCCCCCGTTCTCTGGAGCCAGCCACTTTGTGTTAGGAGCAGCACATTATATTTTGCTACTGTCTCTTTCTGCTAAAGGGCATGGCATTAACTTGTCTATTCATCTTCTGAGAGCTAGGCTGCTTCCTATTCCAGATGCATGGCTAAGAGCTGGACAAAGGGCCTCACTTACTTCTCTTGGTTACACACTCAGAGCAGACCTGCAGGGCCAGCAGAGGCTGTACCTTTTCAGCTCTATTAAAGCCAGATGGCTTCCCAAGGCTATAAGAACTACTGGCCAAACATGAGCCTGCCGCTGCTCTGAGCCCTCACCTGGTACTTGGGAGCAGGCCTCTGATAGCCATTTTGGTCTTCTTTGTAGGCATTCTTTACACATCTGAATACAGTCACTCCACAGGTTTCACAGGCTACAATCTCCCCACTTCACGACTTGTTTTACCGTAAGATTAAAGCCGTATTTTGTCAAGGTCAATTTTTTCTTCTTGAAAAATATCCCTTGTGTTTCTTTCAGATCTGCTGGATGTGAAATTGCTCAGCATTTTCGTTGACTTCCAAAGCTCTTGGTTCACTCATCCCTAGGTTCCCTGCTGGTCTAGGAATGTGCAGGGAGAAGGATGCCCTCTTCTGGCAGTCCTCACACTCCAGTCAATTCCCACCTCGCAGACAGCAGGCTCCTTGCTTGTTTTCAACTCTGATGCTCTTAGCTGGGCATCAGCTGGATATTTTATTCTTTGGGTTACTGTTGTTTACAGGGCTTGAAAATTTCTGTTGTTTTAAACATTGCCAACACATTCTCTTCCCTCAGTGTCTCTCAGTGCACTCATGTGTTAGGTTTCCCTTAGAGGATCACTATTTCCAGGGCCTTCCATCATTTTTCTTTTCTGTTTTAATTTTATTGAGACAGTCTCTCTGTATAGCTCTGACTGCCCTGGAACTCACTCTGTAGATCAGGCTGGCCTCGCACTCAGAGATCCGCCTGCCTGTGCCTCCTGAGTGCTGGGATTAAAGGTGTGCGCCACCACCAGCCGGCTCTTTTCTTTGCTTTTGATCTCCATGATTTAGTCACAAGTGTTCCCTAAGTTCTAGTTCAAGGGTCAGCCAATTAAACAGCTCAGAAGTTAAGCCCCACTTACTGTTTTTGTGCTGGGAACCAAATCTAGGTCCTCTGCAAGAGCAGCCAATGCTCCTAACTGTGAAGCAGTCTCTCCAGCCCACAGCTTGCTATCTCTTCAGATGGCTCACAGCTGCTTTGGCGCTGGTGAGGGAGAGCAGAGCAGTTGCAAAGCTCTGAGCACCCTACATACTGTTGCTTTCCTGTTGGTCTAGTCTGCCGTTGAATACACCCAGTGCCCTTAGGTGTCAATTAGTACATTTTTTAATAGGAACTCTATTTGGTCCTTATAAAGTTGCTACAACACTTCTTAAAATTTCCCATTCTTTACTGGAATTTTCAAGTTTCTCCTTTACATTTCTAAACATGTAAAACATAGTTGTCTAACAGTCTAGAAGTGTCTGTAAATGTACTTCTGATATTTATTCTGCTCTTGTTCAGAGCCCCTGGCTTCCTTGTAACTGACCTGGCTGTGGGCAATAGTGTCCGCAGGAATAACTTGAGGCACACAGTGAAGGCTTCCTGAACTACACTAGCTGTGCTCTTCTTGCCACATGGAACATCAGGCCACTCGCACAGGCCAAGCCCATGGGTCTGGAGCAGGTCCCTTCCAACTCTCCACTCTGTAAACACACCTTGCTTTCTGTCCACTGGTTTCTCACCATTTACCATGGGTGCTACTGACTACAAATACCCTGGTTTCTCAATGAATGTGCTCATGGAGCCTGGCTTCTGAGTTCCACCTGCCTTTTCTAGGACTTCACCTTCCCATGCCCACTTTCCCACCTTGGCTCAGTAAATTTGGTAGTGCTTTTAAAGATAGAGTTTTCAAGGGCTGGCAAGACGGTTCAGAGCTTAAGAGCAATGGTTGCTCTTCCAGAGGACCTGGGTTCAATTCCCAGGGCCCACAAGGCAGCTCACAACTGCCTGTAACTCCAGTTCCAGGGGTGCTGATACCTTCACATAAGCACACATCCAGGTAAAACACCAATGCAGATAAAATAAAAAGAAATAAATCATTAAAAATAGCTTTTCCATATTTTATAAAGTACTTCCCACTGTGTTTGCTAGGTTTTATTAGCAGAGAGCACTTCTCTCTTCTAAGCAGACCACTAACGAGGGCAGAGCATCTCCAAAAGGAAAAGATAGTTCACAAAGCTCCTGAGGATGAGAAGACACCCACCACGCCCAGCACTGCCCACACTGTCTGAAGGCCCTGGGCAGGCTGCTGTGGGAGCAGCTGTGGGGCTAACAGTACACTTAGTCTCTCTAGGCCCCACTGTCCATTTAAATGCGGACAGAAACAGCCTTTAACTATGGAGTAGTCAACCTGATTATATGAATTATTTCAAAAAAGAACTCCAAACTCTGCATGGCTCAAGTGCCATAGCTCAGGCCAACAGGAGGCTCAGGAGCGCAGACAGCTCACACAGGATCATACACTGTGGTCTCTGCTACAGTCTTCTTCCTAAACAATTATTCAACAACTAAAAACAACCATGATAACAAAATGCCAGATTTGGTGGCACAGGCCTCAAATTCTAGCTACTTAGTAAGTTGAGGCAGAAGGATGGCAAGTGAAGGCCAGTTTGGGCAACTTAGACCTGATTTCACAATAAAAACTAAAAAAGGGGGGGACAGGGGAATGGAGATGTAGCTCAGTGCTAAAGTCTAACATGAGCGAGGTCCTAGATTCCATCTCTATAAAAATAAATGAATAAATAAAGAAGTAAAAACCATCCTTAGCTTAATAACTATAAACAAAGCAAGGCCAACAGTTGGCTTTAGTCAACCTTGACCTAAGAGAACAGGTAGCAGACCTAACAGACACTGGTGAATTCTCTTCCATCTGCAGTGGGGTCTTCTGCAACATAAAGGCACCTAAGGACTGAGTTTAAAACTAGTGTGGGGGCTGGAGAGATGGTTTAGTAGTTAAGAGTCTGCTCTTCTAAAGGTCCTGAGTTCTATTCCCAGCACCCACGTGGTGGCTCACAACCACCTGTAATTGAGATCTGGTGCCCTCTTCTGGCCTGCAGGCAGATGTGCGGGCAGAATACTGTATACATAGTAAATAAATAAATCTTAAAAAAAAAAAGAACTAGAGTCAGGTGTGGCAGTGCACACCTCTAATCCCATCATTTGGGAGGCAAAGGCAGGCGGATCTGAGTTCAAGGCCAGCCGGGCCTATAGTACAGAGTGAGTTCCAGGACAGCTGGGGCTACACAGAGAAGTCCTGTCTGGAAAGAATGGAAAAAAACAAAAACAAAAAAAACCCCTTCATATTCATGTGGTTGTTTGCTAGCCTGGACCATGAGAGTGAATTGAATCTATTACATTGAGGGAAACTGGATACAAACAGAACAACCACACACACTTACCTGGCCAAAGACTGATCCACCAGTACTGGCTGCTTGACCAAACACAGAACCAGTATTACTAGACCCAAAGCCTGTAAGACATAAAGCCAAAGGTTTAATTTGGATAAAACTTTTTTAACATCAAAATGGAACCCAAAACCAAAACAAACACGCAGGGCCTTCAGATGTTTATGGATGCTGCTGGGGATTAATGCCATCACTGGTCTGTTCCGGTGGTGTTCTTTCCCTGCATGCGACAATACTGACCGGCCAGAAAAGATGTGCCTATTTCTGTAACAGTGGCTGACTGTTATGGGAGTAACCAGTAACTTCTCTCTTGGATTTGAGGCCCCCTCGGCATGAGGGCGCTCATTCTGGCACTGCGGACAGTCCGTCAGAAGCCCAGGCTGAGAAGGGAGCGGCAGGAGGCGGGAAGATAGATAGATACACTATGCTCTGCTTAGCGGACACGGACACGACGCGTTTGCCCTCCAAATGTTCGCACTTACACCCATAGGTTTGTGCTGCTCGCAGTCTTGGGCAGAGAAGCTCTCTGCAAACCATAACTATGCTGAGACTAAGCAATAGCTGAGTGCTCAACCCTAAACTGGACTAAGGGCTTTCCCTGAGAACACCGTGGGAGACGGACAGAGCGAGGGAGTGCAAAGGATTAAGAGTAGAGCGACAGGAAGGACCGTAGTGAAGCTGTCGTCTGACATGCTAAAGTTATTCTGCCCATGGCTTCGCAGCGGCAGTGATTACCTGCCTGCCAGCACTCCAGGAAGGAGGGAGAACACGGAAGACCTACTCCTAGTTGAAGAGCTACTGGTGGTTAATGGCTATTGAGAGGGGAGTTATCTTTCTTTAGAAGGGTGGCTACGGGCAAGCTGTCCATGACCCATGTCATGAAAGCACAATAATCAAACCATCAAACTTGTCAATCATTAAAAAAAAAGAAAGAAAGAAAGAAAGGAAAGCAGAGGGGTGTATTGAGAAGAAGGGAGCAGGAGCAGATAAAACGGGATGGGTGTGCGTGATTCTGATCAAAATGCATTATACACACACCCATGAAAATGTGAATGAATATATAATGATTATTTAAAAAATTGTTTTCCCACTGAGGAAATGGAGAAAAGTCTATGTAAACACAGTTGTTAATCGGTATTCATACAGGGTCAGTTCTAGACCCTTGAGGATACCTTCAGATACAAAAATCTGAGGCTGCACCAGTCTTTCAGGACGTGGTGTGACTAGCCTAACACTAGGAATCTTTCTCCCTGATGTCCACACTCAAGCACCGATTCCATTAGGACAAATTATCTTGAGCGAGGCGGGGCTGTAACTGAGGAGAGGAGGAGCGCAGGCAAACAATTCCTCCCTCTGCGAGGCTTGGAGGTGACAGCTCCAGGGACTTTCCATCCAGCACTCTATGTTTAAACAAGACCCTTTGGAGGGTCCAAATTTGGTGAGCGGGTTTGCTGAGGCTTGCACAGACTTTTAAGTCCTATCTTTGATGCTCAGCATAGGCAGCATTAAAATTTTGCTCTCCTTAGACCTTCTCCCTGCCCATTCTTGGGACTAAGCCATCACACATCTATCACCCAGATGGGGCACTTGTTTTGCATAGACCCAGGGCTTCTGGGGGCTCAGAGCTGTGTTTTTCTTTCCACTGTGTCTTTAGAGTTTTTTTTTAAATAAGAATTTAATATTCATTGAAAGAAGGAAAAATTTCCTTTTAACAAATTATAAGTCATTTCAAATAAATTATCACCAAAGAAATGAATCAAAATTATTTGCATTTTGCCCATCAAGAAATCATTGATCTGTTGTTTCCCCTGAAGTCTAATTGCTAAAGAATTGCTTCCCCCACCCCTCAAACTCAGAGATCCTTTTGCCTCTGCCTCCTGAATATTAGGATTAAAGGCATGCACCACTGCCCATCAAAATTACCTTTCATAAGAGGACCACCCGAAAGCCAAACTTGGAACAGATCTCCACATTACGACATCTACTGGCTACTTTTAGAAGTGAAGTCAGACACTAAGACTGGGTACAGCAGAGTGAAGCATCCAGTCTTCTCTTCAAGAACAGTAAAATGTGTGTCTCTATGTGCTTAACTGCTACATAAATGGCAGTGTGTCCACTTCCCATAAGAAAGATGGCATCAAAAGAAATCAAAATTACCCACAGAAGCTGGGCAGTTGGTGGTGCACGCCTTTAATTCCAGCACTCAGAAGGCAGAGGCAGGTGGATCTCTGTAAGTTCGAGGCCAGCTCGGTATCTACAGAGTGAGTTCCAGGACAGTTAGGGCTGTCTCGAAAAACCAAAAAATAACCAAACACCAAACAATTACCCACAGAACAGTGGCCTACATGGAAGGTCCTTCCCTACTCTCCAGCGCCTCTCCAGTGAGGTCAGGCTGCCTGAGTATGACAAGGCTAGGGCCTCTAAGGTGCCCTCCAAATTTTAATTACTCGCTGTGGCCTTAAACAAAGAGATGTACTTTTTTAACCTGCGCCATTGGTTATGGCCAGCAAAGGAGAGCTGTTGAGGAACAAGAGCTGAGCAGCCCTGTGCCACAGGGGCAGCCAATCAGGACAAAGCCAGTCCTGGCAACCAGAACACTAAGTGTTCTCCTTCATTTTGGATATCAGTTTTTGTTTCTTTGCTCTTCCTTCCTTTTACATGTTTTATTTGCTCTTGTATTTCTGATGCAGGATTTCACGATTTCATGTAGCCTGGGATGGCTCTGAATGTACCAAGGCTGACCTTGAACTCTGGATCCTTCTGCTTCTGCCCTCTAAGAGTTGGGATTATAGGCATGCTCTCAACACCCAGCTCCTCAACTTTAATTACAAAAATAGTGGAGGCTTGTTTCAAATGTTTTAAATAGCACAGAAGAGGACAAAGTGAAAATGTTCTGCGATGTTCTTACCTGAGGCTTGACAAAAGCTAAACCCTGAAGGTGCTGCTGTAGAGGTTGTGGCTGAGGTCCCACCAAACACAGAAACTCCCTGCCCAAAGCTAGGGCTCTGACCAAAAGCAGGAGGGTTGTTTTGGCCAAACAGTGTCCCTCCTGTGTTGGTGGAAGCCTGTCCGAATGAGAAGGACCCAGGGCTGCTGGCACTCGAGGCGGCTCCAAAGACATTCGCACTTGTGGATGTGGGAGTAGAGGAGACAGACTGGCCAAAAACAGGTACAGAGCTGAACCCAGGCTGGCTGAAAGAAAAGCCACTCGCAGGGCTGCTTGTTGCTTGCCCAAAGGCTGGGGCCTGCCCAAATGTTGTCTGTCCAAAGACTGTAGGAGCTGCAGCACCAAACGCAGGGCTGCCAAATCCTGAGCTGCTGGCCTGGGGTGTGGCAGTGGCCGTGCTGCTGGCTGGCACCTGCCCGAACACGGGGTTGGCCGAGGGCACAGTGGCTGTGTTACTGGAGAGCTGGCTGAATGCTGAGCTAGAACTGGCAGCAGGTGGCTGTGTAAAGACTGAGGAGCCAGAAGTGGCAGTCCCAAAGACGGCTATCTCCGTGGCAGAAGCTGGGGCACTGGAGGCTGTGCTGGAGGTGCTAGGAGAACCCGAGGCTTCAGTGACTGCTGAGCCTGCCTCTGTGAGAGCAGCTGCTACAATAGCAGCCTGCCCAGGCCCTGCAAAGGTGGAAGCAGGAGACACAGCCTCTGTCTTGCTGTCAGGGCCCCCTGGGGCTACTGGAGTGGCCTCTGTAGATGCCACAAGACTGGGAGCAGATGCTGGCGGGGTGGAGCTGCTGTCTGTGGTCTGCACAAGAACAGGTTCTTTTTTGACAGGGTCAGGCGTTTGCAGAGAAGCCTGGGGAGGCTGGGTTGACTGTGGCTGTACTGGAAGGGAGGGTGTTGATGCTGAGACTTCACTGTGTCCTGACTTCTCGGTCACAGCGGATGGTATGGCCTCCTCTGTGCTCTTAGCAGAGGACACGGGCAGGGAAGAAGCTGATGTTGAACTCAGGAGGCCACCGAATGACAAGGTGGGGAAAGATGCTGGAACTGAGGCAACTGAGGTCAATGTGGGGGCAGCTGATGGCACTGTACTACTACTAGCCTGCTGGTTTCCAAATGAGAAACTGGCTTTGCTACCAGCCAGAGATACCCCACCGAAACTGATGAGGCCGGAAGGTCCGGCACTGGTGAGAGGCAGACCACCAAAGACTGCTGCCGAGGAACTGCTAGTGCTCACGCTCAGAGATGAGGCTGGTGCTGCTGGGGCAGGAGTCACAGAGGACGTCACAGTGGCCTCCACAGGCTTCCCTAACACTGAAGTGCTGGGAAAGCTAAACCCCGAGGGCTTGGCTGGCTGGGCTCCAGCTAGGCTCGCGGATGAGGCCTTACTGACTGGCTTTACAGAGTCCTCAGCTTGGCCAACACGCAGTCCTGAAAAGCTCCCTAGCGTCTCTCCAGCTAGGGAGCTGGGGAACAGGAGCTCTCCCAGCTTGGACGCTGGAGTTTCCAATTTGCTAGGGGCAGTGGACACAGTAATTCCAGCAGGAGCTGCAGGTCTGCTGCTGGGTGGAGCAGAATCTCCCAGGGAGGCAGCCGTCACAGAGATGCTGGGTGATGGTGTGGCTCCTGCAGGAGGGGGTGAGCTTCCAGGAATGGTCTCACAGAAAGGTTTGCTTCCCCCGCCAAATGAGAATGCCTCAAGCTGGTTTGACTCTTTAGTTGGGGGTGCTGCCCCTAGAAAGAAAAAGAAACCAGGAAAAGGGTTGGGTTTAGCAAAATGTGATTTATCAGATTTCCACTGACTGCACTACTCGGCAATCTCTCTCTGGCTCTAATGGCAGAGTTCCCTGGAAAGCACGGAAGGACTACTCTCTATGGGAGCATTAGCCCTGACTGAGACAGCTCTAGGGGGGAGGGAATGAAGAGTCTTTTCTGACCACTAAATCCCAACAAACATATGGTACCTGGATATATAAAATGAACAAATTATCCCCAGAGAAGCAGAAAAGCAGCTATCTATGTACTCTCAAAAGTGTGTTGGGTAATGGCTTCCCTCCCACCCCGCACATCAGCTAATCTATGGATAATCATGACAGGTCAATGGGACCCGAACTGGAAGCTCGTCACTGTTTAAGGACAAAGAATGATAATTTTTACTACAATTACATTTTTTACTGGGGTTTTGCTGAGATAGGCATTTTACTACTAGTGACGTTGTTTATGGCTTTTGTATTGTTATCTACCATTGTACTGATTCAGAGTTGATACAGGGTCACAATCACATCTTGTCCGTACTTTCATTTCCTACGATCTGGACAACGACTTTGTTCTCCAAGCTTTCATACCTCTGAGCTGATTTTCACTCTAGCAAGTGAGAGTAGGCAGGACTGGGGAGAAGGCTGGGTGGGCAAAGCTTGAGCCACAGTGTGAGGACCCAAGCCAGAATTCCCAATACCCACATAAAGCCAGAAAGATAGTATTCACCCAGGGTCCCCTAAAATAAGAGGGAAATTGGAGACAGGATAATCCCTGGAACATGGGTTAGCTAGCAGGTCATATGGAATGGCAAATAAGGTGGAAGGCAGAACTGAGACCTCAGGTCATCCTCTGACCTCTACACATGCATGCTTGCTTCACACACATGAACTCACTGGGGTGGGGAGGGAAAAGGTGAGCTACATCAAAGCAGGCAAAGGTTGAAAGTGTTAGAGCCATACCCAGACCAGAATTAGAGTGTTTGCTATACCTTCAATGCCCTGGCCCCATCTGACTATTAGGAGAGATCCTTCTGACTAGGAAACTCCAGTGCTTGAGTGCCACACAGAAAGCACAGGGCAATCTGTTAGCTGAGCACAGTGGTATATCGTCCCAGGTACTCAGAGGAGGGTAAGGTAGGAAAAAAATCACTTGTTTCCAGGAGTGTGAGACCAGATTAAACAACAGTTTCATAATAAAATTTTAAAAAAGTTGTTAAATACAAAGTATTAGGTTCTATTCCCAACACAAAGGGGGAGGTGTGTGGTTGAGTGAAAAACTAAAGACGATTGACTATCCCACACATAGCTCAGAACTCTGAGTGAAGTAGGCAGACTATTAAAGCATGGCTAGGATTGAAGGTACCCTCTCGTCTATGCCTGGCATGCGCTACAGTGCCGTGTTCCACGTCCCAGGCCTTTTTTTTTTTTTTACTAACTTAGAGATAGTGCAGTGCTTCGTTGCCTAGGCTGGCCTCGACTACCTCTGTAGCCTAGACACACTTTAACTTGTGATTCTCCTACCTCAGATTCCCAAGTCGCTGTGATTATAAGCCTGTGTCGCCAGACCCACAAAGGTGACAGAAGACACTGGGTTAGACGAAAACTAGCTGAAGACAACTCTGCAAAGGAAATATGACCCAATGCAGGTTGCCTGCCATGGAGGTTCACGTGTGGTGCTAAACTCCATCAAGCAGTTGATATTTCACACTTCCTAATAAAAACACTTCGCTTCATAGTAAAGGCTTCCCTTTAAATGAAATAAAATATGTTTAACTACTCAGAGCTTGGAGGACCTTGACAAAAATGTTCTCTTTTGGGTTGGTCTAGAATACAACTTGAGGTTACGGATTCCTAGCACACACAGACTAGGACCAGGTTTGGTCTTTTCTTCCATAGTACCGTGTCTACCTTATCTTAGGCCCAAATTCAAATGTTAATATAATATTAGATGTTACAGCAAACGGCTTTGAGAAGCAAGTCCTTCCCCTGTTCATAATTATTCAAATAGATTGATTTTCCTCACAACAGGTTATTTTTAAAAATATTACATTACCAGCACTTGGAGGTAGAGGCAGGAGGATCTCTCAGTTTGAGGCCACCTTGGTCTACCAAAGTGAGTTCCAGGACAGCCAGGTTACACAGAGAAATCCTGTGTCAAAACAAAACAAAAAACCCCCATAAAAACAAAACAAACAAACAAAACCAACCAACCAAAAAAACACCAACAACCCTTCCCCAAAACCGTCTACATTAACATTTTTTATTTTCTGTGTATGCGTGAGTGACAGGCAGGACAGCAGTCAGGAGTCAGTTCTCTCCTTCCACCATACCAGGCTCTAGATCAAAGATTCTGCTGTTGCTCGACTTCTACAAATTAAAGCCAGTGCCATCTGTGTGCTGAGCTACTCCTAGCCCTTTGACATGCCCCTAATGTATACCACCATTGTCAAGCTGACTGCAGAAACTGTGAACGAGACCCAGGGAGAGTCAGAATGTCAACACACATGCATATACAACCACTCCTTAAAGAACACCATGCAACATGGGGACTGTACCTGCTGCAGCAGTGAGACCAGAAGATGGAGTTGGTGTGATTGTCCCAAAAGTGAAGGCAGTCCTGATGAGTGGAAAAAGACAAGTCAGAAAGGAACAAACTTAAGACACAACATCAGCCTGTAATAGTCCTCCTTATAATTCATTCACACAATCTGCCTTTGAAGAATTTACACCGAGTGATAAGCAACAGCAGAGTTCAAGTACGTATTTCAGAGGCAGCAAAGCCACTTCAGCACGTCCAAGCAGAGAAGCAGCAGCAGGACAGCTCTGGCTGGGCAGAGGCTAACTGTAAGAAAAGAGCGGCTGCAGCAGTGAGCGCAGTCTAAGAATGAGCACAGGAAGACACTGGAGCAGACGCTTGCCTAGTGAGCGCAAGGGAGAACAGGACAGCCTCTGGGCACCCACCTCAAGTCAAGGAGCATGTCAGGAAACCTGCTGTGCAGAGAGTGCAGCAGGGATGTAAAGCAACAGACTGCAAACTGCAGCAAGAGCACACATTTTCAACTGAGTAACTCCAAAACAAAGCCTATGAAATACGGTAAATAATGTCAAGATTCAGGTTTTCCCATCTGTTGTTGCCATCCTCAAATCGACAAACACCTTCTAAGGATGTGCTGCACATTTTTTATCATGTGCAGCATGATAAAAAAAGCAAAAAGCAAAAACTTTTTTTTCTTTCAAATTAGCTTGCCTCAACCTCGGCCAAAAAAAGAAAAAAAAAATCAAATAGGCCATTGGCTCCCTGACCCAAACCTTTCCAGCTCTTTTTTCCCCCACAGCTTTCTTTACAAATTGGAAGTGTACTATCATTTCAAAGACATGAAGACTAATTATGATTTATTATTTATTACTGTAAAGGAAACAGTAATCCTGGCCCTGACCTACTCTTTAAAATCTGCTTCAGTTATCCCTGGAAGGCATAAATGTAATGATCTACAAAAACGGAGAACACATACAACTTCCAATTGATTTCAGGGCCCTTTTCTCCCGCTGCGCTGGAGGATGCTCAGGAACACGCGGCTCAGAGGAAAGGGAGTGAAGTAGTGGGGATCAGGGACAGAAGCAGACAGTGAAAGCATTAGGAGCTTCTCTAAAAGAAACGAGTACACAGCCTTTCAGTGGTAACAAATCTGCTGCTAGGTTTGGATGGCAGTCACAGTCTGACTCCAGCAAAACCAGGAAGTGCCAGCTTCAGCAACTTGCCTGGCTTTTACGATGGGACCCAGAAAATGGGCACTGTCAGTCCACAGTGAATAAAGAATAAAATTTGGAAAAGTGTGATCTGTTTCATCAAAATGACTCACAAATCTATACCATGCCACTGTTTCTTGAAACCAGACGCCCCTTACTGAACACAGTGGGTTGGGGCAGGAGGTTCAGGAGCTTAAGACCATCCGTGGCCACACAGCAAATTTGGGGTCAGCCTGAGGTATATGAGTCTCTCTGTTGAGCCCCCCATTCCCTACTCAAAGATCACAATTTTGGAATGGTTACTGTCTTTCACAGCATTCTCTGTGCAGGTCAAGAGATCCAACTCAGTGCAGTTAGACCATCCCACTGCCATGATGACTAACCACTCAACAGTGTCAGAATATAAACATTAGATACACTGGTTGACCTACAGAAGTGAACAAATGTTCTCTGCCAGAAAAAAAATGAGGTTCAGGCTTAAAAAAGAGTCAATATGATAATAACCCTGAACGGAAAAGGGAAAATAGATTCACATTACAACATTAAACATTGCCATTGTAGATTCACTGCCACAGATATGAGCTCAGGGTTCATGTGGATGTGGGTGATGACGTAGAACAAAACTTAAGTCCACCACTGACCCTGATGGAGCAAAGGAGAAAGGCTTGCTGAGCTGCCCCACAGCACACGGAGTCGAGGTCACCGCTGATTCTGTCTTGGCTGTCCCTGGACCTGAAATGGAGAAAATAGGACATTCTGCAAGTCACCCAGAGTGCTGTTCTAGTCTGTATCCCTACAGCTCAGACCATGTGTTATTGCTCAGATCCTGCCATGTGCCGGAGGTCTCTCAGTCTTGTTCTTTGGCTCTGTCAATGCTGATGTCAAATCAAGGCATGCCACACTCTCCTTCCCAGAAAAGAGAATAAAACAATCTCTGTGCAGACTAAATCAAGGATGCATCCCTCTAGACCAACTGACTGGCAAACCGCCTTTCACATAATGTCCTTTATAACTACCTGAACTTAAGTTACACCGCAGGGAGAAAATCCGAGGAGAAGCAAGATGATATAGTTAGTGTTTCTGAATAATCTTTCAGGGCGACTTAGATCTACTTATCTACCCATTTCTGCCCTTTTCATAAAAGGATGGTTGCTTTTTTTTTTTTTAAATTCAGCAAATACCAACTTTCTTTTTTCTTAGCTACAGAGGTAACGGACACTTGCTACATATAATTACTCTAGAAAATAGAAGTGTAGACACTAAGGAAAGTGGCCATCAGCCCTATGTTAAGCTTGACTCAATACTGAAATGCAATGTGGGTCATAGACACATGCTCAGTGCAGCCTTGTCCACAACTGTGAAATAGAAGCATCTGCATTGTCAGAAGTGCTGCTAAGATGCTGAGGTCATTAAAATGTCTAAGGTGAATCTGCCAGGAAGAGAACAGGGCATTCACTCTAACAGGGCTGAAGAGTGGGACACAGCTACAAAAGCACATGGGAAGCGTCTGTTCGTGTTTCAAACAATAACATGGGCTGGTGAGATGGCCCAGCGGGTAAAGGTACTTGCTGTCAAGACTGAAAGACAGAGCTGGATCCCTGGGACCCACATGGCGGAAGGAGAATGACTTCTGCAAGTTGTCCTGACACCCACATGAGCACTGGTACGCATACCCCTTCTGCTACAGAAATGCAACAATACTAAAAAACAACAAACAAAAGGTGGCACTTGTGAAGTTGAGGCAGGAAGATTGCTATAAGCTCATGGACAAGGCTAGCCTGAGCTACAGTATAGTGTACTATATATAATGAGTTACAGGTTAGCCTGAGCTACCATGTAGGACTCTGCCTCAAGTAAAAAAGAAAACGTTTCTGCAAAGGCACGCAGGGTTTCAGCCTAAAAGAGAAAAGTTCTTCTCTAAACCTAACCACCCTGCAGGTGAAGACAGCAGAGGAGAGCAAGCGGCTGAGCGCCGACGCAAGCCATGCTGCTGCCTGAGACGCTGCTTTAGAGGCCTTTGTCTCCTTGAGTCTTAATTTTAACTGGAACAAAGGGGTCTGCAATGAAGCCATTTAAAGAACTAAGATAAATGCTCTTCTGAAACTTTTTCAGACATATTAACCAGAAAGAGACACATTTGTTTGAATTCTAAATGAATCAAGTCTTTGCTGAACCCACTAAACTTGTGTTGGTCTATGTCACAGTGGTTTGCTTGTGTGAGGGACTCTGAGTGTCAGATCAGAAGGCTCTGGACGACAGAGAAGGAAGTGACTTGGTGACTGGTGGCCATTCTGAGAACAGCTGCTGTGTGATGTTCGGTCTCTAACAGAACTGCTAAGCGAGGATGCAGGGTGGCGGACGATATGCAGAACCAGGTCAGCAAGGCGGATCAAATGGAAGCTGGGGTGCCCATGAGGTGGCAACAGGAGATCAACAGCAGACACAGAGAAAGCTCCAGTGTTTGTGGAGAGCCAATGAAGTCCCGAGGGAACGTGCAATGCTTGACAGAGCCCTGGCCATGTCAAGGACCAATGGCTCAACTCTTTCAGAAGGAAACAGCAAAGCTTTCTTTCCTGGTCTAAGTGTGAATGTTGATAGTGTGTGCAGAAAATGCCCACTGAAGCCTTTTCCAGCACCCCTATTCACAGCCTGAAAACTGTTCCCTACTGACACTGCTCCTACCAACATTAGCCAAACATGCCTCCTTACTTAGCTGTATGTCTAAAACCCTACTTCCCTATTTATCTATATGTAATAACCCTGCCTCCATGTTCAACTACACAGAATAAGCATGCTGAGTTTCCAGGATGCTGTGGGTAGCCCACCTAATCCCTGCTTTTCTGTGAGCCTGTGTGTTTGTCTCTTCTCATTCCCTTGTCAGCCTAGTCAGGCCATTCCCTGGAGCTGTGCGAGTCTTGGCACTTAGGCAATGTATACTAAGGTGAAAATATTTCCAGCTTCTACAAAAACTAACTTAATTACAAACACCTATGCTTAAGTTAATTGGCAAGTCTGTGAAGCTACAAAACCTTGTATTATTAGCTTACCTATGAGATCTTACACTGTAACAAATTTGTTCTATTTTATATATTTTAATAGCTTTTGAATAGTCATTGCAAGGGGGCTGGGAATGTAGCTCAGTTGAAAGAGTGCTTCCCAAGCATGCAGAAAGCCTTGCACTGTATAAAACCATGCATGGTAGCACATGCCTAGAATCTTAGCACTGAGGAACCAGAGGTAAGATCAACCTAGGCTACAGAACTTTGTCACGCCTGAGCTATATGAGACCCCCTAGTGGACGAGAAAGGAAATGAAGAGAGGGAGGGCAAGGTAAAGGACTGGGGAAAGAGTAATTTATAATCTGTAAGGGTGCTACAAGGCATGAGAATCTTTTCCCTTTAAGAAGAGGGAACAGTGATCTAATATGCTTCTAACAATGACCATGCAGCGAGGCATGAAGACACCGCTATTGCTTCTTTTAGAAAAAGAACATCAAAGCTGGGCAATGGTGGTGCACACCTTTAATCCCAGCACTCAGGAGGCAGAGGC